>CAUYQG010229097.1:0-30583 GCA_963574415.1 Tarsius wallacei | reverse complement strand
GGTCTCGAACCCTCAGACTCAGGCAATCCACTCACCTCAGCCTCCCAAAGCGCTGGGATTATAGGCTGAGCCACCAAGCCCAGCCTTTCTTCTTTCAATTCTCTTCATCCTATAATTAAATCACCTAACTTCATTCAGATGACAGCAATGGCCCCTTCAGCACCTCCTTACTAGTACTATTCAGGATACGTTTATTGAGCAACCACCAAGTCCAGGAAATGAAGACAAATATTTGGGCCAGGACAGGAGTGATGGATGGGAAGGGAAAAATAGGGAGCCAGAAAGACTTGTGAGGATATGTGAGGACAGAGTGTTGTTTGGGAAAACCAACAATGCAGTGATGGAGCACAGGGTCCCTGTGAGGATGATGAGGATAGAGGCAGAAGAAGCAGGCAGGAACCTTGAAAACCCACCATGTAGCCCAATGTCATCCTAAAGACCATGGAGAGCCATGGAGGTTTTATAGCAAGGGAGTCATAAAGAGCTGATCGGCTATAATGTACCAGGACTAAAGCACTGGGATTTGGGGCAAGGGGGATGGATCAGATCAGGTGCCAGATGAGAGGCCTGGTCTAGCAGGTAACCACCAAACACATAGGTCCAAGGGCTTTAAGGAGACATTTTGGGTGCAGATACAGACCCAAGCTGCCCTGCTCAGGGTGTGTGCTGGAGCTCTGGTGTCAGGGGTTGAACTGCCCTCCCAAACCTCATATTTTGATGTCTTAACCCCCGGGACCTCAGAATGCTTCCAGATTGAGCCTTTAAAGAGGTGATGAAAGTAAAATGAAGTCATTAGGATGGGCCCTAATCCAATCTGTTTGCCTATGAAAAAAGGAGATGAGGACACAGACATATACTGAGGGAAGACCAACTAAAGATACAAGAAGAAGGTCATCTGCAAGCTAAGGAGACACGCCTCAAAAGAACCCGCCTCTGAAGACAGCTTGGGACTCTTAGTCTCTAGACCTGTGAGGAAGTAAACCTCTGTTGTTTAAGCCGCCCAGTCGGCGGCACTTTGTGACAGCAGCCCTAGAAACTGACAGAGGGAGGCCAACTGAAATCACGGAACAGTCCCGTGGAATCTGGCCAAGAGGCACACTGACTGCCATCTGCGGCAGAGACCATGCTGGGCTGGGCAGGGCTGGGGTCCACAGGAGGCAGTGACACCAGGCACTGGCAGAGCTGGCACTTCCCAGGAGCAGGGACATGCCAAGTGGGCGAGAGCTACGCCCTTGGGAAAGACCATGGTCACATGTTGTGATGGGGGCTTTTTGAGGGGGTTTTCAAAAGGCATCGAGTAACATGAGTATGACATGGGAAGAGTGCTCCAGGGGTTGGCTGGAGGGGCTGTGGACACACCTCTCAGGTGAACAGAGCCTGAGGCCAGGGTGAGGAGCACTTCTCTCCTAGTGAAGTCCTAAAATTTTTTTCTTCTATCAGTTCCCTGTTTACAAACCTCAAGAGACTCCTTGTTTAATGGGGGGAAGGGAAGGAGGGAAGGACACAATCAAACTCACACCCAAGGGCTGACCCTGCAGGTTCCATCCTCCCTGCTCCTTACCCACATCCCCTACCATTCTTCACCCACTCCTCTATAGAAGAGGGCCCTTTCCATCTGTCTTCTGAGGTGGCTCAAATGTCTCAGCCCCCTGGGATTCCCTGTCTGCTGGATGGTGGCAGCTCCTCTGAACCTCTGTACCTTGTCCTGGTCTTGGGCCAGAGCATCTCACCTGCTCTCCTGGGGGGTGCTCACTTCACCCCACACCCTCAGCTCAGCCCATGCTGCACTGAGGATTCTGGATTCTGGTTGCACCATGAGCTTCTTCTCCAGCGCAGAGATGACCTTCTACCTATGTGTGACACCTGCCTAGGGTGAATGTTCTGAAAGGAAGACTACTCTACAAGTGGTTGCAGCATCACCTCTGACAGAAGAGGGGAGAGACCGAAGGATTATATGTAAACGTCTTAAAAAAAAAAAGGGACAATACTCTAGTTCACATCAGCACATTCACAACAGCCACGGGGTGGAAGCAATCCATGGACAGATGAATGGATAGACAAAACGTGGTCTCTCTCCATATGATGGACTATTAGTTAGCCTTAAAAAGGAAAATTCTAACACATGCTACAACATGAATGAATCTTGAGGACACTATGTTCAGTGACATAACCAGTCACAAGAAGACTCTATGAGGTATCTGAAATAACCAAATTCATAGACAGAAGCTAGAATGAAGTTTGCCAAGAGCTGGAGGGATGGGGATCTGGGAGTTGGTATCTATTGGGTACAAAGTTTCAACTTGGAAAGATGAGAATGTTCTGGAGAAGGATGGTGGCAATGGTTGCACAATATGGATGAACTTAACACTATGGAAATGTACACTTTTAAGGGACCATGTTGGTAAATTTTGTTATGTGTATTTTCCTATAATTACAAATTTTTCAAAACTTTTAAAATAGGATAAAGACTTTGTCCACATACTACAAACACTCATTTATATCCATAAACAGTGGAGTTCCTCAGTGTATAACAATCACATGTGCCCAATTTGTAAAGCACCTTGACAACACACACAAAAAGCAACTTTTAATCTAATCCGGGAGAAAACACTCTATAGTGCAAATTACGATGCTAAGTGCATAACGTATCCATAGTTTAATATGACCACTGGGATGCCTGTGGTTGTTTTATGCTGGCATCATCTCCTCTTACTTCTAAATGATACTAAGAAATAAAGCACAATTGTTAGCTAGTAGAATTACGAGTAAACGACATAAAGGACTGACCCTCCCTCTCCCAACTTCGTTTAAAAAAAAAAGTCAGATAAACACTTAACTAGCATTCCTAACACTCAACATCCTTAGTCACACAGCTCTATGACTCAGCTCCTTGGTTCTCTGTTCAGATAAGTAAATGGCCTGTCTCACTTTGAGACAGCAGTATTTTCCAACTAAGAGGGTTTCCCGGCTCCTTCATGCTGTTGCTCACCTTGTGCTAACTCAACATCTCAAGTGAAATTGGTTGGGGCTTTATGAAATTATTCCCTGGGAAAAGTAGGCCCTCACAAAGTATGCTGCATGTTTTACCAAAAGAAATTTAGAAAAAGATCCAAAACACAAGAAAGGAGTGGAGAGTCAGAGAAGATCTTGAGATATGAGGCGCCGGACTGGGAAAGGCCCAGGAATACCTGCTCGGTTCCGTAGCGGCATGACCAGCTTTGTCAACAAGGGGCCCTGCAAGTTAAGGAGATGGCCTTGCCCAGAAGTAAGCTTTAGAAAGCAAGAGACTGGCCCTGTTGAAGGCAGGGGAGGGAGGAAAAACTGGCAAAACTGTTCTGGTGACTGCCCAAGGGCTCCTTCTAAGCTCCCTGGGTGATCTGGAGCTACTGTCAAAGGCCACCTTTAATTATTCCTAGTAGGGAAGCCTCAAGATGTGTGTTCCTGCCAGCTCTACACTAAGCTTAAGTTGCAAGCAGGTAAGATATATTCTGAGCCCCTGGGAAAGAAAAGAATACTTCCTTTAAAGCATTTAGTGGTTAAATCACCAATACTCAATTATCCTCAATTAACTGCCAAAAAAGGTTTGCCTATAACCCTTCCCACCCCACCTGAAGAACAGTCAGTACCACACCCTGTCAAGTGGTTCGAAGGAGTTTCCAGCCCTGGGTAACGACACCCCCTGCTCTGAAACCTGACTTTCCCCATCCCCGCCCAGGCTGGGCTCAGACTTGCACCCTGGAAGCCGGAGTTGGCCAGAGAGATGCTGGCCTCCTGTACTGACTGTGGCTTGACCAGGGACCACAGGAGCAAAAGCCAGGCCAGAGGGGGAAGGGAGCCCACTTCTGAAGAAAGGAATAAGACACAGCTTCTGAGAGGGACTACAGTGGCAGCACTGAAAGACCCTCACCGAACTTTGTGATCTCAGATTCCACCCTCCACCCTGCCCTGCACCTTTCCAATAAATGCCTTCTCTACTTTGTTAATGTAATTTTAAATTTGTTTTTGTTACTTGTAACCAAAAGAGTCACAAGAGAGGCTGACACAATACAGTACTATGCAAATGCAACGAGCTGGTGTGCAGGCAGTGTCCTATTTCAGCAATGATTTACTTTAGGGGAAATTTGCTTCATATAATCAATAGCCACGGCCCCCTCCTTCCTAGAAATATGGTTCCTTGTCAATCTCTCGGTCACTTGTTTGAAGGGAGGCCTGCCAGTTGATAATGACCAGCATTGAGTAAATGTTGAGCAAAGAAAAATACAACTAAACCCACAGAAGATCAAGGTTTCTACAACACTGAGGTCAAAGTTAATGACCTCGTGTAAAAACTCAGCGCTGGAAGGTCCCCAGCCCTTTCTCCAGTTTTTACCCCTCCTTGAAGTCTGCCCTCTGCCCTCTCCTGTAATAGCTCCTCTTTAAGATGCCATTCTCTCTGATCCACATCCTCACCTACCACAGCCAAACCAGGCTTTAAACACGTTTAGCTCATTCTCTACTGTATGGCCCAAACTTGTTTCTGGCTTGAGAACTTCATGGAGGCCGTGGAGACTAGGAGACCTCACTTTCCCATCCTCGGGGCCATGACCCCCCAAGAAGGTCTCCTCCTTTCAGATTTTGGCTTCTCTTGGAGCCTTGTGGTCTGGTGACCTGCTTTGCTTTTATCTTGGAACTCCACAAACAAACAAGTGACCGAGAGGGTGCTTTTTGGTCAGGCTCCTCAATCACCCTGGATGCAGGTCTCCTGTCTGATGTGCACACCTGGTTACTAACGTCATCAGCCTCTGGGTGCAGGTGGTAGACACCTGGGTGCTCCCAAGGACTAAATTGCCCTTCCAGGTGTGGCCTTCAGCTCCTCCCTATGAAGTGCTTCTCAGATGACTCATTCAGGTCATTCTCACCTACCCACTGGAGGAAGAAAGGCACTTGAGGTTTCCTGGGCGCCCACTGTTTGCCAGGCGTGTGGGGACAGGGTAGACACTCCCTGGTGTTCTCCCTCTAGCCCTACAATGGCCTTCAGGGGAGGCAGCGCTGACCCCACTCTACCTACCGTTGAGAAAGCAGGTGAAGTAATGCTCCCACGGACAGACTTGTCACAAGTGGCACAGTTGGGGCTGCAATCCACGCCTGCCAAACTAAAACACTCTTGCTGTCTATGAGACATCAAGTTCAGGTGAGTGCAGACATTTGTGGTGTTGACCTTGGGGGTCAAAGACATCCAGTGGGAAGACAGATATAGTTCAGTGAGTACTGGACAAGGGGACAACTGAGTGCTATCCTTCAGATGAGGGCTCAACTGACCCTAAGGATGAATAGAAACCAGTGAGCTGAAGGAAGGAGGGAAGAGTGTTCCAGCAAGCAGTAAGAGAGGTCTGGCTGGGAACAACATGCAAGATGTTTCCTACAACAAGGGGGAGGGGAGGTGTGGAAAGGCATGTGGGTTCAGGCATGAGGGCACCTTTGCTGGGCTCTGCAGTGCCTTTGGCAGTGATGGGATCCACAGAAGGCTTCCAGAAGGGAAGTGACATGGGCATGTTTCCATCTGATTTTCTGTCTTTGTGGTTTTAAGAACAGCAAGATGAGGTAGGGGGCCTGGAATTGGGCCTAAGAAGGCAGAGACTAGAGAAATCTATCCAGGTGGTCTGCAGAAGCCCACCCACACAAAACCATAGCATAACCACAGATTGACAGTACAGTGACCCAGACATACAATAACGACCACTCCCAATCATGAAAGGAGGGTCATCTTTGACAGGCCAGTAAGACAGAACAAGTCACAGAGAAAGAGCAGAAGCCCCTGTCAGTGCCTCCAGGCTCCTCTTCCCTGGTGGGCACCACTCTGGGGAAGAGAACTGAATTCAATCCTAATAGCCTGGTGGCTCTGAATAAGTCAATGACCCTCCAGCTCAGGCTTCTGACTCCTTGACTAGAAGCTTATATTAAACACTGCTGTGCCCAGGACAATCTTTTACCTACACTAGGCATTTAGCAAAAACACCTGTTGGATGGAGGCAAACCATAGCCCTATGGTTTCACACAGCCTGGTGGAAATTTAATTAACATATTTCCTCAGTGAGCAGGAGGGAAGAGAAAATGATATAGCACTCCAAAGGGCCAATGTTTCCTATCAATAGCACTGGCAATAGGTTTCAGGCCCTTTGCCTGGCCTCTGAGCTCTAAGAGAGATCTTCCTCCACCTTCCTCAGGACTTTCCCTCGGGCTAGCATGTCTCCTTTCAGAAGCACAAATGGGCCTGGTTTTCCCCAGAACCTCTGGTCAGGCTGCCTCTCCCCATCAGAGGCTCTCCTCCCTTGCCTCAGTCCACTAGTAGCAGCAGAGTCCCGAGTCTCCATGACATGTGCAGTGTTTAGACTCAGGCTCCCTTCTCACTCCCACACCCTCCCTGATAGCCTCTATTTGCAAGTTGTCACCTCATCTGGCTGAATTCATCTTCCAGAGGTCTCCCAAGAGTGTCTGCTTCACCCGCCAGCCCTTGGATAAGTCGGCATTTTCTGCAAGTCTAGCTGGCTTCCTCGGGTCCACTTAGCACAGGGGTCCTCAACTCCTGTTGGGGAATCTGTATTTATAGCCATTGCTCGCATTAACGCCTAAGCTCTGCCTCCTGTCAGACCGTGGCAGCATTAGATTCTCATGGGAGCATGAACCCTACTGTGAACTGCACATGCAAGGGATCTAAGTTGTGCACTCCTTATGAGAATCTAATGCCGCTGCTGATCTGCACAATAAATGTATGCACTTGAATCATTCCCAAATCATCCCCCCTCCTCTCTGTCTGTGGAAAATTTGACTTCCACGAAACTGGTCCCTGATGACAAAAAGGTTGGGGACCGCTGGCTTAGCACATCCTCCCACCCCACCACGTGAGACCTTCATGCTGCAACCAGGGAGGTCTTCTGAAAAACACAAATTCCAATCATGTCATACACCTCACCTCACTTAATACTTTTTGATGGTTTTCCTTTGCTCTGAAATTAGAGGAAAAGTTCTTAACACAGCTTATAAACCACTCTTACCCCCATTCCCATATCAATTGCTATCAATTCCAGGCTTATTCCTGCCACAGGGCCCTTGCAAACATTGTTCACTGGCTCTGAAACTCTCTCTCTCTCCTCTTCTCGCTCTGTCCACCTTCTACTCAGATCTCATCTCAGATATCAGTTTCTCAAACAGACCTGTCAGACTAGGTCAGGTTTTTTGTTCTAGTCTCTCATTTCCCTTTCTTTCCGCACACTTAATTCACTTAATTGTCTAATTAAAAGATTATTTGATCAGCTAGGGTGTGCTTTCCCTGTTAGTCCATAAGCTCAAAGGAAGTTGAGCTATCTATTTTTGCCTATGGTTGTACCTCCATCACATAGAAAAGGTACTCAAATCTGTGAAAGGAAGGAGGGAGAAAAGGAAACATTCTTAAAAAGAAAAAAAAAAAAGGAGTGACCTAGGGTCACATTCATTAGTGTGATAAATGTTTCACCACCAGCTCCATGAAGAAAAAAGTCAAACCCTGATCTATCTGCCAATTTCCACAGTGTAAATACTCCCATCATGGCTGATTTCAAGCTGCCAATACGACACTATTGCATGTGAAGTTGGATTAAGATGTGCACATTGGCTCAGAGTCATTAGAAGCCCAGCTGCCTCCAACACACCACCAGTGTGTGGCAATGTCAGGATTAACATTCAGTTTTTGGATGACACCAATTTTGACTCAATTCTATCTGGGACTAAAGGCCCAAACGAATGCAACTTGAAAAAAAATGATAATGACAAAAATGTACAAGGAGGTTTTAGTTCAAAACAAGAAGATGAGGAAAGAAAGGGAGACCTGAAGTCTAGGAACAGTGCTGCCTTACAAAAAGAGGCAGAAGGGGTTGCTTAACAGCTGTCTAGTTTCTGGTCTTTGCATCAGCAAGAGCTATTGCTGAATTAAACATATAAGACATTGTTTTGAGCAAGTCTAAGTCCGCATAAAATGCTGCTTATATTCTCTGAACTATTTTTCTTTCTAGCAATTTACCCTAATATCTCAATAAAAGCAAAACAGATACTTGCAACACCAAAATAAAGAATGAGATAATAAAAATATTAGCAGAAAACATGAGAACTCCCCCCCACAATATTCTAGAAGTTATAGAAGTCCTAAATCTAACACAAAGCCAAGAAATCATAAAATAAAAGATTAATTCATCGACTCTATCCAAACCAAAGGTTTCTGCATAAGAAAAATGCCATAAACAAAATCAAAAGACAAACAACAAACAAGGGAAAATCATTTACAAGACATTCAAAAGGGTTTATTTACATTATGCCTAAAGTGCTGCTACAAATCGATAAGAAAATAACGCCCTCCCTAACATATACACATACAAATGAAAAGAAAATGAAGAAACAAACAAAAAAAAAAAGAAAATGCAAATGGCTCAAAAACTTCCCAAAAGATGTTTAATCTTCTAATAGTAAGAGAAGTACAAATCACACCAATAACCAAATATAATTTCTCACATATCAGTTCAGCAAACATTTAAAAGTTTGATAAGAATGCGGGAACAGGCCCTCACACATTATTAGTGGAAGTGTGAATGACTGCAGTCTCTAGAGAGAGCACTATCTGACGATAGCTATCAAAACTGAAATGCTACCTATTTTGACTATCCCATCTCTAAGACTTTCTTGTACATGTACAAATTTTCACGCATGCCAGGATTTCATCATATGTTGCATATATTATATCAAATACTGGAAACAAATGCAATGACTCCCCAGTAGGGGACTAGTTAAAAAAATTATGGCCCTGTGCAGACAGGAAAAAAACCCAAACAGCTCTCTATGTACTGATACACCTTCATCATCGCCATCTTAGGCAAAAAAACAAAAAAACAAAAAAAGATCAAGAACAGGTTATATGATACACTACTATTTCTGAGAGAAACTGTATAAATGAAAGTAGAACATTTCTGGAAGAATACATAAGAAATTGGTAACCACAGTTGCTTCTGAAGCAGGAAACTGAGAGCAGAGATAGCAAAAAATGTTACTTTCACTGTATGCTTTCTGGACCACATATATGCATTATCTATTACAGTCATTTTAAAAAATAGATATGCATAAAGATGTTCACTGTTGTGTTGTATATATTAGACAAAGTTGACCACTGGGACAATCACATGGTAGTCACTCCAGTATTAGAAAAAGAATTTAAGAAATTTTAGTGAATCGGTCAGAATATCATGAACACAAAATGTTTCTGAAGACTTGGACAAATGCTTTTAAAGGTGTCAAGAGAAAATAGCAGCTTCTATTATGAACACTTTAATTGAAACTATAAAAATTTGTACATATGAATAGTATTTCACGAGCGAAAACTAGTTATCACAGGATAACTAGGATCATAGAATTATGGGCTATTTTTTAAAGTATTACTATTGCAATGATATTGTAATTATTTTTAGTCTTAATTAAATTGTACTGAAGTCACTTTAAATAACTTCTAGTCTTTAGCCCTAGAAAAAGGATACAAATTACTTCCCAGGATATTTAAACAATTTTCAGGATACAGGTCAGAAGTTTTTGCTGATTCATGAGAACAGAAGAAATACTATCAGAAGATTGGAGATGGATAATCATCCAATACAAACTATGAATACAGAAGAAAGATGGGGCTTGGGAAGCTTAGCTGGCATTAATTATTGGCAAAATTCTAGCAGTTATTCAAGAAAGTGGTGAGCATTAGAAACCAACATGGATTCACTCAGAATAATGCAGAATAAACTATGCAAATTATCAACAGTGATATTTTTAAGTCTGTGGAATTGGGTTTAATAACCTGGTAGGCTAAAATCTCAGAAGTATTTGAGAATTTGAGCAGCACAGGGAATGCTGGCATGGGAGAAAGAGAAGCCGACTGACTCGGGTTTCATAACCATGTGTCCTCAGTTTCCCCAAACCTGTTCTATGTGACTCTGAAGGAATTTGTTTGATCCTTCTTTTCAGAGAGGCAATAACAGTACCTTTCAAAAGAGCTGGGAGACAAAATGTAGAGTCATCAGGAAGTTGAATACAGATGGGTCCCAACTTACAATGGTTCGATTTACAATTTCTTGACTTGACAATGGTGTGAAAGCCATAGGCATTCAGTAGAGACCTAACTTAAGGTACCCACACAGCTATTCTGTTTTTCACTTTCAGTAGAGTCAATAAATTACACGAGATATGCAACACTTTATTATAAAATAGGCTTTGTGTTAGATGATTGTGCCCAAGTATAGGCTGATATAAGCATTCGGAGCATGTTTAAGGTAGGTTTAGGCTAAGCTACGATGTCCAGTAGGTTGAATATACTAACTGCATTTTTGACTCATGATATCTTCCATTTATGATCGGTTTATCCAGCTGTAACCCCATCATAAGTCGAGGAGCCTCTGTACTTAGTTCCTGTGAAGGACCCCTGGCCCACTCAAATGTATGTTCATTGACTTAAAATCCATGATATCACTTGCTGTTAAGACTGGCCTTTTTTTTTTTGAGTCGGAGTCTCACTCTGTCACCCAGACTGGAGTGCAGTGGCATGCTCTCAGCCACCACAGCCTTGACCTGCTGGGCTCCGGCAATCCTTCCGCCTCAGCCTTCCAAGTAGCTGGAACTACAGGCACATGGTACCATGCCCGGCTAATTTTTTTGATTTATTGTAGAGATGAGGTCTTGCTAAGTTGCCCAGGCGGGTCTCAAACCCGCGGGCTCTGGCAATTCACTCACCTCGGCCTCCCAAAGCGCGGGATTACAGGCTGAGCCACCAAGCCTGGCCCATTACTCTTAATTAAAGGAAATAATGTATGTGAAATGTTTTGAAAACTATACAAGGCTGCATAAAAGAAAGATGGTTTTGTTGTTGTTGTTGTTGTTTGGGAGGCACTATAGATTCTGTGATGCAAATTCTGGTATAGATAACAAATACCAAGGATCAAGGCAACAGATAAAAACAAAAGGATACCAACAAGAGATCTAAAAACTCAAAACCACTAAGATGAAACCTAAGTCATGGGCCCCGCTATGTAAGCCTAAGACTGAGAAAACCCTGACTTAATACAATTCCACGAAGACAACGTGGTGCGTTTGGTGACCATAGTCTTGAGATTAAAGCATGTCATGTTTACCAAAAGCCCTAAGGCATCAACTATAGGCCCCAATAGGAGAAGGAGAGTATCCATCCATCCCCTCTTTGGGTTAGAACACCCAGGGCCTCCTGGGTTGCATTCTGGGTGCCATGCTAAAGAAATACATGTGTTAAGTGGAGAATCGGGGATTTTTTTGCAACGCCCCCCCCCCCATCATTTAGAAAGGAGAAGAGGCTCATTGGCCCTAAGATCCCTTTTAACTACAATGACCTGGGATTCTAATTGGCTGGGTGATTTCACCTGTGTAGGTAGGTGCTATGATAGCAGCTGCTGAATAAGAAAGAGGCCAGGAACTGTGTCTGGGGCTCTTAATCTCCCCCTCCCCACCTAGCACCCAGGGACAGAATATACGGTAAAGGAGACAGGCTGAGTAAAGGCTACATACTGAGTGTGAATAAGACACTCTGTGAGGCTTATTCACAAAGGGACGATCATAGTATGGAGTGGGAAAGAGGGTACAAAAGGCAACTTCTCAGACCCTGAACTATTATCTGCTGACAGAAAGCGATACCTTCTACTTCTCTTTCTACTTGGGAACCAGGCTGACAAGGACCTGGTCCCTAGAACTCCTGCCCCCATCATGGTATACATTCCACAGTTGTAGATCTGTTACAGTATCCAAAAGACTCAGCCAGCACACACACACACACAAAGCCTATCTTGGAATGTGCCAAAATGTGCTTGAAAAGCTCTTTAAAGCATTTGTTATGTGACTTAAACACAAAGAACACTGGGGAAGAAAGTTCTTTACTTAGATCTTTTTTGTCCATGAAAATCAATATATCCTTTCTAGTCTTTACTGTAGTATAAGAAAATGTATCTTTTGTCCTTGCTCCCAGGCCTCACCCTCTCTGTCTTGCCTAGTAACTGCAACATGTCATCAAGCACCCCCCAAACATGCCACACATGATGATGCTGTCTGTACTCCTCTAGATGCTAATTTAGAAAAACTGCCCAGCTCTCCATTAAGCCTGTTTTCAAGAACTATTTTGGTTCTCTCCTCCTACCATGCATAGCTGAGTGTGAATAGCTGTTTCCCAGGTCCCCGCCGCTAGGGCACTGGCACCCCACCCCACCCTTCACTTTCAAGTTTGCCTCTCCCTTGACCCCAGAACAGAGCCCTCTTCACTCATACCCACTCTGATCCACTATGCTTCCTCTGCTCTAGAAAGGGGCTTAAAATACTTGGAAATGTTGCCAAATCCTTAGTCTGCCAGACATACGTGGCGATTTAAATAGCCATTGTTCTGAACTTTTCTGTGCTGCTAAGCCAAAAAGAAAAATTGCCCTCCATGCATGGAAAGCAGTCATAGGAATATCTCTGGAAAGGGGAGGCTGTCTGGGGAATTGCTGGGGGAGGAGGGGGGAGGTTGGGATCAAGGTGGACCAAGCTTGAAGGACCTGCCCCATTACCTTGCAGGGCAGTAGGGACAGCTCAGCCAGACAGTTCCCACAGGACAAAGCATTTCTGGCCAGGTTGGTATGAGATGAAAATAATGGCTGTGATGATGTAAGAGTTTCATCTTACACATCCGTGAGCTACAACTGTTTACCAGCACACATTTGGGGGAGGGGGAGGAATGCATGCACACTGGCTATAACAAAATGCCAGATCTCGTTCTCACATTTAGACAAAGCATTTCAAATTCAGCCCAGATCTGTACAGAAGTTGGGGGGGGGGAGGCAGTCTACATTTACTCTGAAATGTGAATTCGTTATTTAAAACACAGAAGGGGCAAAAAACACAAACTGCTCAGCAAGCTGGTATACAATATCTCCTGTATGTTAAGAAAATCATAACATGATGGATGTCTAGGGCATTGAGCGTCTCCCATGGCCCATTCTCCATGTCTAGGCCTCCACACCTCCCTCAGGAATCCTGCTACACTCCACATAGTGGACTTCCTCCCCAAGGAAGCCACCTGGACTTGGAGGACCAGGTGGATGGATGCTCAGCTAAAGCTCACTAGGGTCTCCAGGCCTCAGCCCACAGCAGCCCTGAAAAACAGAAAGGTGGGTCCAAACTCCTTCCTACACTCCAGCGATGTTGACTAAAGTTCCGAGGAAACACTGGAGGGAACACAGGGGTGGCAACATATAAAGGCAAATATCTCTGAAGAGGACTGAACACTGCGGAGGTGGGGTGGGGGCACTATCACGAAGCTCCTTTGCTTCCCTTTCCCTCACTTGAATTCTTCAGTCGCCTTTAGCCTGTCCAAACCACACGCGGGATGGCTGAGATCTGTGGGAGACACAGGGACGGCCAACCAGGCAGCGCTGAGACCTGGTCCTGGCTCCAACCACAGACCTTGAGGGAGGCGAGTCCTCCAGGGTGGCTGGTGACAGATCAGGCCTCTCCCCAAGCGTGGGGGAGGGGCGCTCTTCCCATGCGTGTACTGGGCCAGGAGTTTGGGTGCCAACTAGGAAAGACCATGGAGTCCCTTTAGAGTCGGGATGGAGTGTCACCGTAGAGGCGGCCAAAAGTCCTGCTTCACACCCAAGTAAAGGCATCTCACTTAGCGAACGTTAGAAAAGCCAATGCGGAATGCATGTACACACACACTCGCACCGTTCTGGGGATTTCGGGTCCCCCGCCTGGCTCAGGCGTAGACAGAGGGAAGGGGGAGGTGACCGAGGCGGGTAGAGGGCTCATGAGAAGGACGCGGGGTCGGGGCGGTCGCGGCCCTTACCTTGCTGACCACGTTCTGGACGAGGCCAGTGCGGATGCCGTAGTCCCACGCGTGGCAGTCGCAATTGGAGGCGTTGTCCCCCTTGTCCGGAGGGGATGGCAGGGGTGGCGTGTCGCCTCCGTCCGTGCCGTTGCTGTTGCTCCGGTTGCCCGCAGCCTCCCAGGGGGCGGCGGAGAAAGGGGAGATCGGAGAGCTGGTCCAGTTGCCCGCGTCGCCCCACCGGCCGGCGACGGTGACCCCGGCCAGCTCGGCGCCCTTGCCGGCCCCGCGGCACCAGAAGTGGGGCTGGTCCAAGAGGAACGAGTCCGAGAACTGGCTGAAGCCGATGAACAGCGCCGGGATCCAGGTGAGCAGCACGAGGGTCTTCTGGTAGCCCCCGCCCAGGCCCCCGAGAAAGGGCAGCACCGACCCATCGTAGTCCAGCAGCAGGAGGCTCGGGGCCGCCGCCGGGCAGCAGCTCGGGTGCGGACCGCCGCCGGGATGCGGCGGGGGCAGCGGCTGGATCTCCGCGCCGCCGCCAGGGCCCGCGCGTGCTCCGAGGGGCGCCGAGGCCGCCGCGTCCCCGGGCGGCAGCGAGCCGTTCTCCTCGGCCGGGGCCGGCTGCCGTCCGGGCCCGCCGCCCGCCGCCTCGCGCCGCCGGTCTATCGCCATGGCCCGGGCCCGCGGCGCCCGCAGAGGCGCATAGAGCAAGGCGGAGCGCGGCGGGCACCCCGGGCAGAGCGCGCCGGGCCGGACGCCCGAGCCGCCGCCGCCGCCGCCGCCGCCGCCGGGGAGGGCCCGCGGCCGAAGAGAGAGCGCTCGGCGGCCCCGGTGCGTCAGGCCGCCCCCATGTCACCCGCCGGACCCCGCGCCCCGGGCACCGCGGCCCCGCTCGGGCGCCGGGCAGAGGCGGGCAGAGACCGGCAGGGCCCTCAGCCTCCGCGGCTCATCGGCTCCGCTGCCCGGGTGCCGGCGGCCGAGCCTGCCGCTCTCGCAGCTCCGCGCCGGCCGCGGGAGGAGGAGCCGGCGCCGCGCCCGGCCCGCGCCTTGGCGGGCGGCTCGGGGGCCTGCAGGCGGCGGTGCGGGCGGCGCGGACAGCGGCCGCCGGTCCCCGGGTGCCCGGGATGGATTTATCGGACTTCAAGCGCCTTCCGGAAGCCGCGAGCTCTGGATCCAGCCTGCCGAGCCGGCCGCGCTCTCCGGCTCCTGGAGCCGGTCTCCCTCCTCTTCCTCCTCCTCCTCCTCGCCTGCCCCCCGGCCCGCCCCCTCTCCCCCCGCCGAGGTGGAGGTAACCGCGGCACCTGCTGCGCTCGGCTCCTGCGCGCGAGCGCCCCCTTCAGCCGGGACGCGCCGCCGTCCGGGATCCACCGGAGGAGGGCGGGGGAAATGGGACACCCCCGGCCCGCCGGGCTGGAGGATCCCCCGCCGTGCACCGCTGCGCGCAGGGCGGGGCAGGAAAGGAGGAGGCGCGCGGAGCAGGGGGCGTGGGCCGGCGGGGGTCCCGGCGGAGTCGGCGAGCGCGGGGAGCGTGCGGACAGAGTCGTCTTCGAGGATCGTCTCCCGCAGCCGCGCGGG
This sequence comes from Tarsius wallacei, assembly GCA_963574415.1. Classification (NCBI taxonomy): domain Eukaryota; kingdom Metazoa; phylum Chordata; class Mammalia; order Primates; family Tarsiidae; genus Tarsius; species Tarsius wallacei. The sequence continues at coordinate 15,153 of CAUYQG010229097.1, read as the reverse complement.
GCCGCCACCCACCCCGGGTGCGCCCTGTCTCCATGACCTCTGTAGCTTCAGAGGTGCCCGGCTGCCCAGTGCCCGCACCACACTCCAGCCCCGAGTCTGAGGGTCTCTGGCCTTGGAGAACGGCCCTCTGCGCTTTTTCGAGGCGCGGATAAGGTTGATTTTTGTGCCCGCGGAGCAGGGTCAAGGAGGCGCATTTGGTAATTTCAGATCGCCAGTCCCCCGCAGCGTCCGGTCAACCGCGACCGACCGCAGCACCCACTTCCAAATCGCCATTTCTTCCCCCACTCCTAAGTGAATGATATGTAAGCACGATGCTAGAAGGATAGCTCTCCGGACACAAGTTATATACAATCATTGTTAACGTGATGGCATCCCCACCCCCTCCCCAAGATCTTGATTTCACGTTTGGAACGCCGTGTGCACAGGCGCACACATCTACACTCTCACGAGACAGACCTCTCCCTTCTCTCCCCTGCTCCAGCGCCAACCTTGCCCAGCCAGCGCTATATAAATAACACCAGCCCTGCGGCAAAGGGCTGTATTAGCATATTTCCTCCTGCACCCTGCGCCTGGCACCAATGAGAATTATCCGGCACCTTTCACCCCAGCGTCCCCTCCTGCTGGAGACATTTCATATTCTGAGAAGTTTATTAATGGAAGTCTTAAATGGAGCAATCCATTTCTAGTCGTATTTGAGGCAAAAAAGAAATGTGAAAGAAACGCTGTTGCTTTCCAAAAGCTCTAAGCTACACATATTGAATGTATTATTTTCCATTTACTTTGTGTGCTCAGCTAACCTCTGTATAATTTAGTGGAATACATTTTTAGCCTGCAGTTCCGTGTTAGGGGAAGCATGTGCCCACTGCATTAGATACTCACATACAAGAGGACTATTTCTGAAGGGCCAAGGGTCCGGGCCCTGGGGGACAGGGAGGTTGTGGACTTTCCTGCGTGGCTGAGAAAGGGAGATTAGATAACAATGGGCGGAAAGGGCCCACAGGGCTGCAGAAGACACCAAGCCTCTGAGAAATGGGTCTCAAAACCTGGACCTATTGAAAGAGCTTTTGGGTGTGACAGTGCACATTTCGTAGGTGGTAATGATTTCTTTCCAACTTTATGTTATTTATTAGCTTACTTTTTCCTTTCCTCCCCTCCCCCCATTTGAAAAAATAATATATGCAAAGAGCTGACCCCATGCCTGGGACAGAGTAAGAGTTCAATGAATGTCAGTCATTTATTATTACTACTATTGCTCTTACTGTTATATACCATCGGCATTTCTCTTTCTAAATTTTAATATGGCTTTATAGATCTTATTTATTTCCTCTTCGGAGGCTGACTTTTCCAGAAGAGGTCTGCTTTGTGTTTGGCTCTGCCTTCTTTCCCCCACTGACAAGGACCCATTTGTTTTCTTCTAACCCATGGCAAAACAAGGACTGCTAATGACCTTAGTGGCCATTCCAATCACAGTGGCAGTTGTAGTGAATGTTTCAAAGTTGGCTTTCAATTCACGCTCTCAGTCCTCACATTCAGGGCCTCAAGAGGTGGTCTTTCAAGATGAAGCAGTGAGAATTGGGTGACTGAATACCACATCACAGAGCTGGCCCACTGCAGAGCCAGACAGCTGATTTTGAACCTGGATCTTCTTACTGGACATTCAGGATTTCTCCATTTCATCATACAGGGGCAGATTACAAAACCTTATGGAGGAGTTTAAAAAGATATTTGTTAATGTGAATTTTTAGGTGGGAGAAGCACTGGTCCTGGGAAAGGAGTTTCATTGTGGAGATGTTATTCATCCTTGTTCCAAGAGGTGTTAAAAATCCTCAACTGGCACATTCCCAGAATTTGAGGACACACTGGAAAAGGGTGCCTTCTAAAATTGAAGCTAAAAAGAATCAACATAAGATGTTTGGAATTAGCCATCTGCAGCACTGACCCAGGCATTGTAATTAAGTTGTTGATTAGATTAGAGGTTTCCCTAAGTCCCTCTTGGATCAACATTTCCACCAAATGTAGTCAAGAAGATAAAATGTAACTAATTTAAAATAAACTGACATTCAATTTATTAAAACATACCCCTTATGTGACCTCATGACCAGAATAAAGAGGAAGAAATTGACACTCTGACGGCCTTTGGGATGAGTTTTTAGGTCCACTGGCAAGTACAGTATAAGGAAGCCTGGACTTCCCAGTCAGACACCTGCTATCGAATTATTCTTTCTCATTTTCTGCATGGTAACTACCATTACTTTGTTTACTTATTTACTCCCTCTGACCTCCAGAATGTCAGCACTTTGCGGGGTAGGTACCTTGTACTCAGTTGTATTCCTTAGTGGCTTAAACAGCGCCTGCACATGCAATCACCTGACGATGCCATCTATCAAGATCATAGGACTCTGTTTACTTTGATTCTTGTCACCAAGCAACCTTTTCATATCTGTTCAATCTCTCAAACATAGTGCTCAGATCAGCCACCATGAGAATTCAAGTAAATTTGACAATTATATTTCTTATCTTAAGCTACTGTGGCTACTGGACTAGCTCCCAACGTGAATGTCTCGCGGGCAGTATTGGCTTGCAGATTTGGCTTGTAGGCCAAATGCAGCTCACAGACCAGAGGCAATATCTTCAGAAAAATAATTGCTAACATTTCACAATCGGAGATTGAGCATTTAGGAAAAAAATGTGTTTGGGGCTTCTGTGAATATAGCAGAAACCCTGGCCCATTTGGTGCCCCGTGTCTGCATGGCTGTGCTTTCTTGGAATGCAGGAAATGGGCAGGTGTTCTCCAACTTGCCTTCACACACCCTGCCTGGCACACACCCCTTATGTGTGTCATATGCCCCCAAAAGCATCTGAATTTGTGACTTTAAATTTATGTTAATATGCAGAACTCACGATCTCCATAAATAAGCTGAGACATTCCATTTTTCTTTGAAAACAAGTTAAATAGTCTACTAGTCTAAAATTTCCAAAAATTAAGACAGCAAGGAAATGAAAATTATAATTTAATCACCAATATACTTGAACAATTTTATTTCCTTAGAGAGAACAGGAGAAAAATATTTTAGCTTACCTCTAAAATTGATAGAAACCTAATTTTAAATCTTTCACAATTCTGTACAAGTTAATTCCAAGAAATTAGTGTCAGGGTTAATTAACTGTAAGTGTACAAGTCAAACCAAATGGATTTCACACTAGTTTTATCTGTATGTTCATGTTCTTTATATTTGAATTACAGATAGACATATCACATTTTGGAATATCATGTGTCTTTCTTTTTTCTAACTGCACTTTGATGTCTTCCTTTCAAATAATTATTTGAAAAGTAGGTTACCTTGATTTTGTGGGGAGTGGGAGAAAGTGATTGAAATTATTCCAACTCTAGTTGTATATACTAGAATATTATTTATACCCTCCTTTGGCTTTTGGAATGTCAACTCTGACTCTTTAACAAGGAATTTGACATTTACCAAACCTATCATAAATGAAAACGGAAAAGCTGCTTTTGTTCAGTGGCAGAAGTAATAAAAATGTCATATAATCTATGCTAAGGAAAGTTACAGGTAATATTTTGAGAAAAATTATCTACCCATCTAGTTCAAGCCAAATTCATCAAAAGGCCAAGTGAAATAATAAAGTGAAGATAAGATGTGTGTGAAACAAGGGTACCTGCATAATCAATGTTTGTATACCTAACCCTGAATTGTACCCCACATCTTTATAATAAAACAAAAAAGATGTGTGTGAAAAAGCATCTCCATTGTAAATGTGATTGATAGGGCCTAGTTACTTTCAAAGTTTGGTGAAAATTTAATATTGAACTCTTTGGTTGAGTTGGAAAACAATTAGTATAACAAATTGATCTAAAATTTGATGTTGGCTTTTGTTTGCTAAAAAAATCACCGATTCCACTTTTACCTCATTGTATTTCATATATTTCATCAGAGAGAGAGAGAGAGAGAGAGAGGACAGAATACCAAGACTTAGAAGTGACCATTATATGATTCATTCCAGCATGGAAACAGCCTCTTCTGTTTGATGAGCATCATCCCCAAATTTGCAAATGACCTTGAAATCTTGAGTATAGACGCTGGGCTTTTGGCAATGGGTGGGTAATCCGCAGATAATCATTGTCAGAAGGGTTTGTGGAAAGAACAATTAAGTAACAAGGGTTAGAGGAAGGAACTTTCACTTTCCAAGAGAGATCAAATAATGCTCTTAAACAATCTTTTTACCCTAACACTTTCCCCACTAATTCTAAATGGAGATGAAGAAAAACCCACAAACGGATGGTCTGGGCCTTCTTGTGGCCAAATCCAAAGCTATTAAACTGGTTTTTTTCTCAATGACTAGAAGCCAGAGGAGGACAGGAGGATTAAATACTTATAAGGGAGTTAGTTAGCTCATTAGACCCAGAATATGCTTTCTGAGGCAAGAGGTTTTGACCAAGACATTGGTTTATCTGAAAGTAATTTTTTAGATCAAACATTTGAATTCATGAATTTAGGTTTTTGTTTGTTTGTTTGTTTGTTTTTGAGTTGGAGTCTCACTCTGTCACCCAGGCTGGAGTGCAGTGGCATGCTCACGGCCACTGCAGCCTCGACCTGCTAGGCTCAGGTGATCCTTCTGCCTCAGCCTTCCAAGTACCTGGAACCACAGGCGCAGTCACCACACCTGGTTAATTTTTTCTTTTTTATTGTATCTCACCAACTTCCCCAGGCTGTTCTGAACCCCTGAGCTCGAGCAATCCTCTTGCCTCAGCCTCCCAAAGTGCCAGGATTACAGGCTTGAGCCACCATACCCGACCTGAATTTAGTTTGAATGTATGAATCCTAAAATAAATTTATGAATTTAGATAGTCACTAAGGATTTTCTATATTTAAAAAATTGGCTGTGTATGCATATTATTTTTAGTCTACATTGAGGGCCATCTCAGAGGGTTTTTGAATTAAAATTTATCGTTTATATAGCAAAAAAGTATATAAATATGTGGATAAAGTCACTAAAATATTTTTCTAAGTTAACAGTATTTTAAAGTTTTTGAATTTTGAACTTTGATTGACGAAAACACTTTTTCTATTCATAAGGTGATTTAACACTCTAGTATCAATAAGCATACCTAGCACCCACATCTCAGTTTCTATTACCATTCCCCGATAAAGGAGCTAGGGCTCTGTGGAGAAATGGTTGATTCTAGGATAGAACAGAAGATATACAAGATAATCATCTTGGCATGTGCCATTATGCTTGAAAGTAAGGAAGAGTTACGAACACCTCTGTCACCCACCTACCCACACAACTATAGGAGTCCATTGAAGGGACACAGGAGCCAATGGGAAGAGCTTCCAAAAGTCAATGCTGGAACACTTTGAACAATAAAATAAAGTACTATTGAATAGTAAATATCCCAAAGTATAAAATGACTATGTGCCTATACTGATACAAATAAATTATTGAATAAATGTATAAGAAGATACAAATCTGTGCATAGAATTTCAAATAATTGATATATATACTCTGCCCTCGAGGAGGTGGAGGCTGCACGTAGTGATTTCTTTCCAAAGAGTAGAGTATGGAAAGGGAGGAAAAAAGAGTAAAGTTACAGTGGAAACACCTGACGAACACTCCTTCAGCCAGGGGATCAAGGTCAGCATCGACAGTGCTGAGCCAGGGTGGTGGTAGATACCCCCCAAGATGATGTGATGAGAATAGCACTCTACCTCTATGATTTTCCACTCCAAGCCCCACAACCCCAGGCTAACCATTAAAACATCAGCTAAATCCTAGCAGGGACATTCTACGAAATATATCTGCCCAGTACTCAAAACTGTCCATGTCATCCAAACCAAGGAAAAAGCCTGAGAATCTGTCCCAGCCAAGAGGAGCCTAACGGACAGGAGGACTAAATGTAATGTGGTGTCCTGGATGGGATTCTGGAACAGGAAGAGGACATGAGGGAAAAATAAGGAAATCTGAGTAAATGAACTTAAGTTAATAATAATGTACTGGCCAGGCTTGGTGGCTCAGCCTGTAATCCCAGCGCTTTGGGAGGCCGAGGTGCATGGATTGCCTGAGCCCGTGGGTTCGAGACCCGCTCGGGCAACTTGGCGAGACCTCATCTCTACAATAAATCAAAAATTAGCCGGGCGTGGTAGCACGTGCCTGTAGTTCCAGCTACTTGGAAGGCTGAGGTGGAAGGATCGCTGGAGCCCAGCAGGTTGAGGCTGCGGTGGCCGGCAGTGGCCACTGCACTCCAGTCTGGGCGATGGAGTGAGACTCCAACTCAAAAAATATATATGTATATTGTAAAGATAGGACAGAGTGGACCTCAAGCCCCATCTGAGGGACATGACAATTATAACTTTGTGAGAATTCTCTTATTCCATTTGTGTTTACATTTTCATATCCTATCATGGCTTCTTCATTTAAGCCAAGTTTTCCTTCAGTTTGCTAGAGCTTTTTCTACTGTCTTGTTAACCTCCTTCATTTCTTTAACGTGAACGTGGAACCGTTAGGGAGGCTGCAAAATACATGCTCATGAAATAACCAGCCTGCTTTCGGTAATGTCAAGGAGTGAACTGTAGCCTCCAGGTCAGTGGTCTTTGACAAGGTCAATCAGCCAGAAAATGCTGGAAACATAAATCTAAGAGTGTTCAGGTAAAACTGCATTTTCAAGTATCTGTCCCCAAAGGACAGGACCCCTGATTTATATATCTCTGTAGCTCCACTGCTGGTCACAGGGTCTAGCACTCAGTAGATATTTGCTGAATGAATGAAGGAAGAATGGGATACTATGTGGGACTTTGTCTGGGGAAAGAGGGAACACTATATTCCAAGTCGAAGGAATGCAAAAATGAAAATTCAAAGGTAGAAATGAGAAGCACATGTTTGGGAAGGTGTAATGGATTTGTGAGGGTAGTTGGAGCACAGCATTTTCATAATATGATTTACTTATAATATTTATAGAGTTAAATTGGATGATGCTATTTTAAATATAAACATTATAAGGTTTTTATTTTATTATTTATTTATTTATTTTTGAGTCGGAGTCTCACTCTGTCGCCCAGGTTGGAGTGCAGTGGCACACTCACGGCCACCCCAGTGTAGACCTGCTGGGCTCCAGTGATCCTTCCACCTCAACCTTCCAAGTAGCCGGAACTACAGGCGCATGCTACCACGCCTGGCTAATTTTTTTATTTATTGTAGAGACGAGGTCTCACCAAGTTGCCTGGGCTGTTTTCGAACCTGAGGGCTCAGGCAATCCACTCATCTCGACCTCCCAAAGTGCTGGGATTACAAGCTGAGCCACCGAACCTGGTCTTTTTATTTTATTTTATTTTTTGTTGAGTTGGAGTCTCACTCTGTTGCCCAGGCTGGAGTGCCAAGGCACACTCATGGCCACCCCAGCATCGACCTGCTGGGATCCCGCAATCCTTCTGCCTCAGTCTTCCAAGTAGCTGGAACTACAGGTGTGCACTGCCACACCCGACTAATTGTTTAAAAATTTATTGTAGAGATGAGGTCTCGCCAAGCTGTTTGGGCTGGCCTTGAACCTGCGGACTCAGGCAATCCACTCGCCTCAGCCTCCCAAAGTGCTGGGATTACAGGCTGAGCCACCAAGCCCAGCCTAAACATTATAAGTTTTAAAAGGAAGTTTAAAAAACTCTATGGAAATACCTCACCTTAAAAAAAAACAAAAAAAACTTATATTAGCTGGGCATGGTGGCACACACCTATAGTCCCAGCTACTTGGGAGGCTGAGGTGGGAGGATTGCTTGAGCCCAGGAGTTGGCGGCTGCAGTGAACTATGACTGCACCATTGCCATTGCTCTCCAGTCTGGGTGACAGAGTGAGACCCTGTCTATAAAAACAAAAAAACCAACTGGGCTCAGTGGCACAGCCTCTAATCCCAGCACTTTGGGAGGCCAAGGTGGAGTGGATTGCCTGAGACCGTGGATTTGAGACCAGCCCAGGAAACTTGGCAAGTTCTCATCTCTACAGTTAAAAAAAAAAAAATTAGCTGGGTTTTGTTGTGCACTCCTGTAGTTCCAGCTACTTGGAAGGCTGAGGTGAAAGGATCGCTGGAGCCCAGCAGGTCGACGCTGGGGTGGCTGTGAGTGTGCCACTGCACTCCAGCCTGGGCGACGAAGTGAGACTCCAACTCAAAAATAAATAAATAAATAAACAAATAAATAAATGAATTTTTAAAAACCTAACAGCTTTATTGAGGTATTATTTACATTCATACATTTTAAATGTACAGTTTGATCATGAATACATCTAGGGAACCATCTCCCGAATCAAGATATAAAACATTTCACTCGTTCCCAAACAGATCTGTTGTGCCTCTTTGTAACCAATGCCCTGACCCCACACACCACCCCAAGTAACTATGGATCTGCTTCCTCTTACTACAAATTAGTCTTTTCCTGCTCTAAAACTCTGACTAAATGGAACTAGGCGACTTACGTTTTCTTGTGTCTAGCTTCTTTCACTCAGCATAACACTTGAGATTTGCCCATGCGGTTGCCTGTATCAACATTTTATTATTTTTTATCACTGAGCAGTGTTCCACTGGGTGCATATGTCTTAACTTGTTCATTTTCTTGTCAATGGACATTCTGGTTGTTTCCAGTTTGAGGTGACTATGAATAAAGCTGCTGTGATTCTTCATATAGAGTTACTTGTATAGACATATGTTTTCATTTCCCTCGGGTAAATATGAGGGGGACCCCAAAAAATCAGAATTATTTTTTGGAAGGCGGGTTCCTTGTAGTACAGGCTTCTTCTGCTAGGTAAGGTAGGTGTTCTAGGAACACTGGCATCAGTGTACCAGTTAGTGTTATTGTGAGAGGCTACATTTGGCTTCAGATAATTTTTTTTTTTGAGACTCTTCCAATGTGTTTGTCCGTTACATGATGGGTGATTCACCAGTGCACCTGCCCACATGGTACTGAGTTGTTCAGCAGTTTTTTGACCAAAAACAGCACGAACCCTCTGCCTTACCCTCCTCCCTGCTCACCCAATCTCACCCTGAGTGACTTCTTTTTGGTTTTTTTTCAATGAAAAAAGTCCTTAGAGGGAAATGTTTTGCCTATGTGGAAGAGGTGAGACACAAAAATGGCAGAAGCACTCAAAGGCATCCAAATTGACGAGTTCAAGACTGTCTTGAGCAGTGGAAAAAGCGTCTTAATAGGCATATAGCATCAAATGGAGAGTATTTTGAAGGTGACTGAAGTTTAAGTACATAAGAATAAATACACATTTTTTATAAATGAATTCTGTTTTGGGGTGAAATCCCCCCTTGTAACTAGGAATGGGGTTGTATGGGTTGTATGTAAATCATATCTCACTTTTTGAAAATGATACCTTGTTGATCATCAATCCACAAAAATTGTTCTTGTGGCTGTTGTTAGAACAAAAAACACAGGGCTGGGTAGAGCATCATCTGGGCTGGCATGGAACAAATTATATCCTTATGAAATTAGAATAATGCTCGTATTCTTTGAGGACACAAGTGACAATGAGGAGATGGCACAGTATGCTGCAGAGTGAGTCTGAAGCTAAAGGGAATACTTTACATGTAAGTGCCTGAAAATTCACTCATTTTAGATAGCATATTAGGTTCTCATACTTGTTCACATAGCAAGAAATCTATAGGAAATTACCTATGAGTAAATCAGTATTTTTCTCCTGTAGGAACTATAGAAAACTCAAGACAAACTGTGTGATGCAAAAAGGGAACTTGATTAGCTCATGTAACCCAAAGACCAAGATTTGTTTTGACACAGGCCAGCATTATGTGATGGGGATGCAGGAGCTTCAAAGCCCTCCTGGCCAAGGCCCTGTAGGCACTGAAGCTGGTGTTTTGCCCATATTCCCTCAGGTCTCATTTACTATTGTTTGGAGGCCAGCTTATGTCTGGCTTTTCCTTCTATCAGCCCCCACCTTTAGTCTGTTTTCCACCAGAGCATTGTTCTTTAGTTACTGGAATCTATTTGCCAAGGGAACAGGAAGTAGCTGGAAGTTTAGTTTCCCCTTAACCTGGGACAGGTGAGTGTGGAGCAGCAAAAGCCCCAACTCTGCTGCCTGCTTCCTTGCATGGGAAATATCATTTCAATATCTGCTTCTAAAGATAAAAGCCTAAGTCTGCGAGGATCAAGTTTCAGTTTAGAAAGAAAGTGATACACTTAAGGATCTAGTAGGGATAGTAGAACACTTAAGTTCGGACTTAATATTTGCCCAGACCTCGCTACCTTCTGGTTGTGTGACCTTGGACAAGTCATATTACTTCTGCCAGCCTTTCTTTCCTCATCTGTAAAATGGGAATCATCATCACACTTGTCTTATTACCCACGACACAGGTTGGGGTCAAGAACAAATCAGACAATGTGAACAAAGAGGACTTGCAGCTGTAAACAGTCATACAAACACTCTGTGTTACCAGGGTGCTATCAGAAGTTGTCATCTTGATCCCAACCATATAAGCTATCTATAAAGAGCTTGTCTGATTCTTCATCACCACAAATCTGGAGTCAGATTCCAATATTAGTCATACAGAGAAAGGCTGGAATCCCCAGCAGACATTTCATTCCATTAGCTCTGCTAAATAATTCTGCAGTAGAGTCAGATAGACACAGAGCCTGAGTTTGCTGCCTGTGGTCAGACCTCCTGGGAACAAACGTTTGCAGGCCCAAACCTCTGTGTATGGTCCTGCGTATCCTATTGTCCTGAATCCTTGCCTTGCTCAAGGCAGGAGATGTGGGCCTCTATGTTGTCCTGTAGGCTAAACAGCATCAAGAGTGAAGGACTGCCACACCCTGGTCAGTGTCTTGTCCACCTCACAGAGCCCCCATGAGGAGCAGTCCCTGTTTGGATCTGCCAGGCAGCTCTAATGCTAGGTCCTGGCCTCATCCCTTCCTGCTTGCCCTGTCTTGCTGTATCTTGCTGCAAACACATTGCTCTGCATTTTGGACAGAACCAAAAATGTAACACTTTCCTTAATATCCTTAATAATTCTCCCAACTACCATTCCTTGAGCACTTGGTCATCTTTCCATATGGTTCACCTCACTTAAAGCACCCTGCACACCTATGAAGGAAGTATCATTGTGCTATTTTGGAGATGAGGACACCAAGCTTAAAAGACATTAAGTAACTTGTCCAAAGTCATGCAGTCTCAGAAAGAGGATTTGAAAGAGAAGCTCAGATCTGTCTCATGCCAAAGCTCAGGATTCTCCTTCACTGCAATAAGTCATCTCCTTACCCAGAGCTCAGTGAAACAGGGAATTCCTGCCAGGCCTTTCTGATTTGATTGGGCAATGCCCAGATCTGAGAGGGCTCACCTCCAGTGGGATGGGAGTCTATTGCTCCTTCTACTCCCTGTCTTCTCAGCAGAAAGTCAGGCCTAGTGGGTTTCCATGACTTGTACCTTTGCTTCTGGAACTGGCTTCTTCTCTGGCCCAACACCAAATTACTCCATTCCAGGAAAATGTCCACTTCTCAGGCTAACACCTTTGTCCACCAAACCCTCCTTGAAGACATCTCTGAGCCTTTAAGCTCTCTAGAAATTATCTACCTGGTCAGGGGAATCATTTTAGCATTAGCTCTATTCAGTGTACAAAACAGGCCTCTAGACATGATGGCTTCTTATAAAGTCACCTGACTCCCTTTTGGTTTGAGTTCAGATATATCCTCCTGCTGGAAACCCTCTTAAGTATGAAATTCTGTAACATCAACTCTATCTTCGTTGTGCGAGATGTTTAGAAAATTGGAAACAGAACTTACTGGACGCTTAGGTAGACTACTTCAGCCCTTCACCTCTCATTCGACCCCCACCTTTATTTGAGGCCTTGTAGGGAGGTCCCATCTACACCTGGAGCTAGTTTGAGAGTCATCAAAGGAGGGAGAGGCAGCCCAGGAGATCCTGGGGGAAACTCTCTGCAGAAGGAATCCAACAAAAGAGAGCCCAAACTCTGTTTCATGTGAATCTATTTTTGTTTTTGCCCTTTTTCCTTGACCTAGTTCATTTTAAAATGGTCTTAATGCCTCCTATCAGATGAGACTTTCACATAGAGGATTCGGTAGTTTTAAACAAGCAGGCCTGAACTTGAACAGACAAGCTTCTCTTCTCTTCAACAGAGGACAGTAGATTTATAAAAAATGGGCTGCTATTGTTCAAACCTCTCTGAAATTGCATTTGGAGTCTGCAGCACATTCTTATGAATATTCCCAATTGTGAAAAATTTTTTTACACTCCTGACTTTAAGAAAAGTGACTAAAAGTCAATTGAAACCAAGTTGAGTGATTAAACCGAGAAATACCATCTGGGGTTTAAAAATGACCCATGACTATAAAATAAGAAGGAAGGGTTTCTTTTGTCGGTCTCCAAGTGGCTCTGACAGTAATTATTTTCTTCCAAGCACATGAAAGCTTCTGGGGAGAGAAAGCCTCATCCTGGTGATGAGGCCCTGACGGAAAGGACTTGCTTTCTTCTCGATCGCAACTTTAAAACATTACTCTCGTTTTGATCTTTGCTGAGCATTTATCCTTCACGTTTTCATTTAATGAGAGTGACAACGTGTCCAAACCCCATGAGGAATTGGCGAAGAATTTAAATCATTCCTTGCCCGCATGTCCTCTCTATAAAGGTTCGTTTTATATTTGCTTTTCCTCTGATAGACATCGTTTTCTAATGGGCTAGGATAAAAGGATCAGAAAACTAAGTCAAAACAGTGTCTTGTTCCTGCATGCTCTCTCTTCTCACTTTTTATTCTTCCTCCTGCCCCTTCAAAGGAGCACAGAGAGCTGGGCGCCCAGTATGTATCCCCTGCTCATCAAATCTTGGGGTGTGAAGCCCTGCTGAGCCTGATTTGATGCATTTCTTCACAGACACACACTTATCAATAGTTTGATAGGGATCTTCAGTTGCCTCAGATTAACTAATTTGGGTGGCTCCTCTCCTTCCGATTATCATGCCCTCCCCTGCCCCACCCCCACGGTTTCTGGACTTTGTCCTGCAGTCTTGAATGTTCCCCTTCAACACTGATTCCTCACACTGGGTGTTGTGTCAGTAGCGTCTACACTGGAATGCAGCCTCCCTGTTCAAAAGTTCTTTGTTGCTAAGAGAGGCCCCTTAACATTAAGTCCATGTGTGAACTCAAACTAATTAAGGCCTTTATGTAGCTTTGCACATAGCCACTTGCCCTTGTGTCCAAGGCAAGGAAGGACTGTTCTTTTTATTGGTTTTAATAGCTACCTTAAGGTCCAGTGGTGGTTAGTAAAAATGTAAGAGGGAAGCAGCTTCCTCAGGGTTGGACTTGCTTGTGTATTTACTAGTGTGCTATGACTGGGTCCTTTCCAAGACAACTTCAGGATTTAATAATAGTTCCTTTTCTCAGGTAGGAGAGTGAGATTTTTTGAGTGATGGCATTGGCGCTTCTAGCCATCTACCATGAGCCCCTCATTTTCTGTGAGAAGAAACTGAGACCCAGGAAGGTGAAATATTTTGGCCTAAATCTAAGAGTTCATTAGAGGCCAAAATGGGCCTAGAGCTCAGTTCTTTTGGGTCCCAGTCGAAATGTTTTTCATGCTGCCTCCCTGGAAACTGAATTTGTATAGAACACCTTATGATCGACAATGAAACTGTTGACACACAATCAATAGGACATTTTCCTCTCTTGAATAGATGATGGGGTTTACATGGTTATTCTCCAGCTTCTTCTTTCTGGAAACAAATGGCTTAAGTGTATTGAAACAAACTTTCTCTGAGCCTGTGAAATGTTAAACTCTCTGAACTGCCAACTATGTATCCTTCATATTTAGCATCTAGTAGATGGTATGAATGCAGGATTAGAATTCAATAAATGGTGAATTAAAGAAAAAAAGAAACAAGGCAAAACCAATGACCAAATTGACTCTCTTGTTAACCAATTAATTTAGTTACTCAGTCACAGGTGGAAGCAAGTTCCACCATGGAACGCTAATCTCTCACTTCTGTTATTTTGATGAGGCAGGTTTATTTTAAAAACAATCATTGCAATATTTAAATTAAAATTCAAAATAAAAATGTTACTCATCCAAAGCTTCTCTTTGCCTTCAGATTCTTGGTAATATGAGTCTCCAAAAAGAGAGCCAATTCTTCTGATAAGGCTAACTTCTCTTATGAACTCTGCCCTGCTTGGAGTTTCTAAGCTTTTTCAAAACTGCTGTCTTTTTCATTCAACCTCTGACCTCAGCACTGAGTGTCTAGGAAGAGCTTACTCACGTCCCTAGTGGGGGATCATTTCACAAACATCAGAGATCCCCACCAACAAGGCCATACTCAGCACTGGCTCCCATGACTCAGCACCAATTCAGACTCCCTCAAGTTGGTAGTTTCTGTGGACTATGTTGGAGGTGGGCTGTGGGACAGAGTAAAGTAAGATCTTCTGGCCCACTTTATTTTTTCTGGCAACATAATTAAAATGTTAGACTAACACAAAATGAAAGAGCTTTGCAAAGTTAAAAATGGTGCAAACACTCATCATTGGTATCATCATCATTATTTTAACAGGAAAGTGACTTCCAGCTTCAGTAACTGAATGTGGAGGGAAAGGAGAAATGACTGCTGTTCCAAGTTGGTGTTTTTCCAGAAGGGGTTGGGTCGCTCCCTGAGATGAGGTGGACATTGGACTTTTTTTCCTAGGCAATTGAACTTGGGGAAGTTGACTTCATGGTGCACCAGAGTCTAATACAGATGTCTTCTCTCAGCTCTTGATTCCTGAGGGTGTTACTTGTTGATTGATGCTTGTTTATTATACTTGAAACCATGTGGTTGTTTGTGCGTGTAAATAGAATAAAATATTTCCACTGCTTTTGTAACTGCTACCATGGCATTTAAAAATATATATATCTTACTGAGCATGGTGGCTCACGCCTGTAATCCTAGCTCTTCAGGAGACTGAGACAAGAGGTTTGCTTGAGCCTAGAAGTTCAAGCCCAGCCTGGGCTACACAGCGAGCTCTTATCTCTACAAAAGATAAAAAATTAGCTGGGCGTGGTGGCACACAACTATAGTTCCAGCTACTCGGAAGGCTGAAGTGACACGATCACCTGAGCCCAGGAGGTTGAAGCTGCAGTGAGCCATGATTGTGCCACTGCACTTCAG
>CAUYQG010229095.1:0-29696 GCA_963574415.1 Tarsius wallacei | reverse complement strand
TAGGTTGGCTCTGTTATTTTGCTATTGTGAATAGCACTGCAGTGAACATACAAGTTCAGGTATCTTTTTAAAATATTGATTTCTTTTCCTTCGGATAGATCCCTAGTAGTGGGATTGCTGGGTCAAATGGTAATTCAATTTTTAGTCCTTTGAGAAATCTTCATATTGTTTTCCATAGAGGATGAACTAGTTTACAATCCCACCAACAGTGGATGAGCATTCCCTTTTCTCTGAAACTTCACCAACACCTGTTGTTCTTTGACTTTCTAATAATAGCCATTCTGACTGGTGCGAAGTGGTATCTCATTGTGGTTTTAATTTGCATTTCTCTGATGACTAGTGATGTTGAGCATTTTTTCATATTTTGTTGGCCACTTTTGGGTCTTCTTTTAAGAAGTGTCTATTCATCTCCTCCTTTGCCCACTTTTTGATGGGGTGTTTGTTTTTTCATGTTGAGTTTGAGTTCCTTGTAGATGCTGGATATTAGCCCTTGGAGGTGTAATTTGCAAATATTTTCTCCCATTCAGTAGGTTTTCTGTTCACTCAGTTGAATTTTGCTGTGCAGAACATCAGTTGAAGGGTGTTTAGACTGTTTTCACGCTTTGGCTGTTAGGATTGGTTCTGCTGTGAGAATGCATGCGTGAGTTTTGTGTGGACATATGTTTACAGTTCTCTTGGGTGTAGACCTAGGAGTGAATCTGCTGGGCCATGTGGTGCTTCTGTATTTAACCTTTTGAGGACCCACAAGACTATTTTCTAAAGTGGATGCACCATATATATTCCCACCAGCAGTGTATGAGGGCTCCAATTTCTCCACATCCTTGCTAACATCTGTTAATATCAGTCTTATAGATTCTAGACACCCTAGGCTGAAATGATATTTCCTTGTGGTTTTGAATCGCATTTCTCTGATGACTTAGGAGCTTCACCATCTTTCCATGTGCTTATTGGCTATTTGTGTATCTTTGGAGAAAGACATTGGGGTTTGATTCCACCACTTAGCAGCTGCAGGACTTTGAGCAAATCACACATCTCTGGCCTCAGTGTCCCCCTTTCTAAAATGGGAATAATAAGCTCTTGTGGTTATTCTGAGGACTTGATAATTATAAGGCATCTGGCACACAGCAGGTAAATGCTTAATAAATATGCTTTAGTTCCTCGGCCTGACTCCCAGTTTCTGTCTTTGATTGCTTGGTAATTGTCCCTTCCCTCGTGGGGCCATCTCCAAGGCTTAGGAATGGGGCCCAGACATCCCAAATCCCCCTCCTAACTGTATATGTTCTGATTTGTATGATTCTCTGATATTACTCTGGCTCTAGATTCTTTCCTCAATCTCTTTTGAATATTTTAACTTTAATGAAAAAAGCAAACGGAAGGCCTTGCTCTGACCCCCATAATGACCCTCCGATCCTGCCCAGCCATACAGAGCCCAGCGGGCAGGATGGAGCCCTGGGCAGTGCCATCTCAGCTGGCTCCTGTCCCCTTCCTATCACTGTGCATGGCCCTCACTCAACACCTAGAATGCAAATACTGTTTAGTGGAAGGAGAAACCCACCATCTGCCCCTCAGGTGGATTTCAAGACTGATTGCCCAGAGGGGAAAAAACATTTGGTCAGTGTTTATCTTAAAGTTCTAAACAGGAAAATCTAAATACTGACCAGAAGTGAAACCCTGTATGGTGCTGGCAATTTCCATTTTTTATAAGCGGATGGGGCGCTGCTGCAGTCTTCAGATGATCAGCAGGGTTTTCAAATCCTTCCTGAGTGATTATTTATAAAAGGAGTCCTTAGAGGTCGCGGAAATTAAAGACAGCTCATTATTTCTCTACTGAGATAGAATGCGAATGATTTTCACACAAAACTAATCAAGCCCAACCCAGGGAATCAGGGCCCCATGTGAAATAGGGATCCCAGTCCCTGCTCCTTTCTTTCACCTTTCTGAGCCTCAGTTTCCCTATCTGCAAATTGGGGATAAAAATATTATCCAGCCCTCACAGTTTTTGTTGGGATTAAATAAGAAAAATCATGTAAAGTGCTTAGCACAGTTTCTGATACTGAGTAGGTAGACTAGAAATATTAGCTATTACTAGAACAGACTGAGTATCCCTTATCTTTTACTTGGGAGCAGAAGGATTTTGGATTTTTGTCTAATTTTGGAATAACGTGTATTATGGTTACTAGTTGAGCATTACTAATCCAAAAAATCCCAAATCCAAAATATTCCAATGAACACTTCCTCTGAGCATCATGTTTTGGATTTTGAAGCATTTTGGGTTTTCGGATTGGGGTACTCAGCTTGTATTCTTATTTTCCAGGTGGCTAGCAATGTAGTTATTTGAAGCCATAAGCCTACCCATCTTTTTCCTCCAAGTTAGTCAGCTCAGTTCCCCCAGCTCCTCATTTGGGGCCTCCATGGACTTAGGGCCCCCACTGAAGCACTCCTGTGAGTATATGTCTTGGTTATTGGATGGTGTCTTGGTGAATAGAACAGAGCTTCCCTCCCTGTGGCAGCTGCAGCCTTGCATCAGGGAGCAAGGTCAAGGGCATGGAGAGGGACTGAATTTCAGTCCTCATGTGCCCCTGTACAGTGCATGAGCTGTGCAAACTTACACAGTGTCCCAGTTCTCCATGTTTTCAGAGCTCTCCTTGGAGCAGATTGTCATTAAGCTATACATGTCTTAAAGTGTAAGTCTCCCATTAAATGGAATAATGAGACCACCCCTACCTTCCTGTATTTAATATTTCTAGAAAGGGTGACGGAACTAGAAGGCTAAAGGAACATGAATTCTGAGACAGAACATGAGTTCTGAGGCCTGGATCCTACCCAAACCAGTTCAGTACCTGGAAGAGGGCCTGTCACACTCCATACATAGTTTTAAGAGGAATAGATAGAAGTTCATCAGCTCTGAGAGGGTGAGGGCCAGGGCTACCTCTCTGATGGCCTCCCATGCTGAATGCAGATCAGTTCCAGGAAGGTGTGCACCCCCCCTGGTCCTCCCCAGGTAGGAGCAGAAGCAGAGTGGCAGGGGTCTGCCACCCCCCCCCCCATTACACTGAGCATCTTCCCATAATTCTCACAGCTCATCTTCATTGCCACTTATACTCCATCAGAGGCATTCAAAGAAAGAACAGCTGTGTGACCTTGACAGGCCCAGCATTGAAACCCAACCCCAACCCCCAACCTCTTGCCTCGTTTATAAATTGGGATTATTGTAACACCTACTTGAAGGAGAGTTTTTATGAGTATTAGTCAAGATAATTAATTAAGCATACTTAGCACAGGGTCTGGAACACAAGAAGTACTCGATAAATGGTAGCATCATGATATATTATGGCTAATTTTTATCTCTGTGTCTGTTCCCCTTGCTAGACTGTGATCTTCTTTGTCTTAACAATCTCTGAATCCCTAGTTTCTAGAACAGCGTGCCTTGAGAGGATGGATGAATGGGTGATTTCTAACCAACTTTTCCACCCTTTTTGTCAATCCTAGACAGTGAGCAGTTTTCTTGCTACATGCTAAAGAATAGAGAAAGTAAGAAAGTCAAGACCTAATTCTTCTAAAACCTGGTTTCTCAAAGTGTGGTTCATAGACCAGCAGCATTTACCTGAGAGCTTGTTAGCAGGGCAGACCTCAGGCCGCAGCCCAGATGTGATGGATCAGAATTTAACACCACACCCATGACTTCCCAGCACATGGGAGTTTGCAGAGCACTGGACAAAATCAATGGTTCTCCACATTGGCTTCAAGTTGGAATCTCCTGGAGAACATAAAACATAAAGTACTCCTGCCAACCCAGTGTGGGCATGGGACTTTGTCAAAGTACCCCTGGTGATTCTGTGTGGCCAGGGTTGAGAATCTCAGGCCCTGAGAACCTCAGGCACTGAGATGTCTTCCGTTCTGGGAGGCTGTCAGGAATCACACAGCAAACACCAGGAATAAGTTCCACTGCCTTGTCATGAGAGAGAGTTGCAGGGCTGGAAGTCACTGTTCCAGAATGAGACAGACACAACTATGGCTGAGCCAGACAGGGCTGTTGGTACCTCCCGAGAGCCGGGGAACACGTGCATCTCCCAGGGCGAAGATGGATCTGTTATATCACAGTCACAGCCTGAGGCGTCACCTCCTTGCAGCCTGGCTTGGCTTCTGGGAGGAAATGAGCCTCGGAGTCCTTGCTTTTGTCACCTTTACCCTCCTAAGAGCTCTTGGGACTTACACTGCCATGGGGAGAGGATCCAGAGACTAATTATGCAGCCCAGGTAGCACTTGTCTACACGCAATGACTGATAACATGCCGCAGAGTTTCTCTGCAAGATACTATCTCCCCCAGATTGAGCAATGTTTGGCTTGATTCCCAAGGTCACCACTTAAGCTTACTCCCAGAGTGATTGTGGGAAGAGCCTTTAACCTTTCTCAGCCTTGATTTTTTCATCTGTAAAATGGGGGGAATAATTTTCACTTATCAGAATTACTGTGATGATTCCTTAAGGAAAGTGATTACTACAGTATCTGGTACAGAATAAGGAATTAATAAGAAGCCACTACTCAAAAGTTTATAGCATCTGTCTCTCCCTACCTAACCTGTGGGCTGCCTGACAGTAGCCATGGTTCTTTTTATGTTGATATCTTTCTCCCCAGCACACAATCCAAGCATAGTGCCTAGCAATTAATAGATGCTTAAGGAATGTCACATGTTTTATTCTTGTTTTAAAAATCTAGACTATGAATATTACAACAAATGTAATTTAAAAAAATAATGTATACATATTTAAAAAGAAAAAAAGAAGACTTTCTTCCTCTGTCCTACCTAGAGCCTTGTCAGAACTACCGCTAAAAGTTAGGCGTTTGTCCTTCCTGGAACACTTATAAACACACAGAGACACATGATGCCCACATGCACTTATGAAGAGGGACCCAAAAAAACCCCAGAATTTATTCATAAAATATTGCGTATGTATTCTTACATGTTTAAACGTCAGTCACCTTCAAGATACTGTCCATTTGATGCAATACACCTATCGAGATGCTTTTTCCACTGCTCAAAACAGTTTTGAGCTCGTCAGTTTTGCTGCCTTTTAGTGCTTCTGCCATTTTTGTTTCACCTCTTCCACATCAGCAATACATTTTCCTTGGAGGACTTTTTTCATCCAAGGAAACAAAAAAAAGTTGCTCAGGGCGAGATGGGGTAAATAGGGAGGGTGGGGCACAGGGGTCATGTTGTTTTTGTTCAAAAACTGCCGAACACTCAGCACGATGTGGCCAGGTGTGTTGTCATGGAGGAAGAACCAGTCACCTGTTTGCCACCACTCAGGATGTTTCTTCTGCAAATCATGACACAACCTTCTCAAAACTGGTATCCTAATGACGATGGGTCCCTAGAACACTGACCTAGTGGGAAGCCTGCTTATTTACAAGGGGCCCACCCTCCAAAAGATAATTCTGGGTTTTTGGGGGGGTCCTCCCTCATACATGCAGTGTTTGGTGGTGGAGACATGGATGCTAGAGCCAAACTGTTGATACTACAAACTGCGTGACCTTGGACAAGTTAGGTGACCTCCATGCCTTAGTTTCCCCATCTACAAAAGTCCCATCTCATAAGACTATGACAGGAGATTAAATGAGTTAATATTTGTAAGATGCTTAGAACATCTAGGACCTGATAAGCTCAATGTCAGTTGGTAAATAAAAATAGTGTTCTGAAAATTTACTTTTCTCATTTAACTATTTCATAGAACTTTTCATGCCCAAACATATTGCTCTCCCTAATATTTTTATTAGCTTTCTAGTATTACATTTGGTGAATATAGCTTAATTATTTGACCATTTCCCAATTGATGGATATTTAAGATGGAACTATCTATTTCACCATTAGACACAATTTATTAGTGTTATAAATATCATTGCACACTTCTGGGAATATTTTTGTAAAAAATATTTTTTTCCCATAAATAGAGTTGTTGGGTCACAGGATATATGCATTTATTTATTCTTTATTTCAGTAGCTCTAGGGGGTACAAATAGTTTTTGGTTATGTGGTTACATTGTGTGGTGGCAAAGAAATCTGGGCTGTGAGTGTACCCACCACTGCCACCTGTGCACATTGTACCAGGATATGTGCATTTAAAAACTTTATAGACATTGAAAAGTTGTGCTGATTTACTCTCAATGTGGGTATGTAAAAGTGACTATTTGCCCATACCACTGCTTACATTTGGAAGTTATTTTATTTTTATTTTTTCCTATTCCTATGCTAGAAAAAAGTGAATACTTGCTACATGCTATGGATAAATACACGTATAAAAGAAAAAATAAGCCAAGTCATGAACAAGGGGAACTTGGATTCACTGGCTCTTTGCCCCTGCTTCCTCCTGCCCCCTCACCCTCATTCCCTCACCTGCCCTACCACCCCTCACCCCAGCACAGTCTTCCCCCAGCCCTGAACTCACCACCCTCTCCTTCCATCCCATCCCCCCACTCCCCGCACCCCAGCACAGTCTCTCCCCACCCCCAGCCCTGAGCTCACCGCCCTCTCCCCCTGCCCCAACCACCCCCTGCTCACCACCCGTTCCTCCCACCCACAGCCTGATGGAGTGTGCTGCCGAGCACCCAGCCATCGCCAAGTCAGTAGAGAACTTCGTGAACCTGGTTAAAGGCCTCCTGGAAAAGCTGCTGGATTACCGGGGCGTGATGACAGACGAGAGCAAAGACAACCGCATGAGCTGCACTGTGAACCTGCTGGTAAGGGCTGGCGGGTCCCCCACTGTCCTAGTCAGGCATGAGTCCTAGGGCAGGCTTAGCTTTGGTCTCACGATTCTTTTTGGTAGGAAAGCGGTGCTATGGGCTTTGGAAGTCAGATAAACGTGGGTTGAATCCCTGCTCTGTCATCCAACAACTCTGTGTCCGGAGGCCATCAGTTCACCTTTCTGTGCCTCAGTCTCCCCATATATAAATTGGATTGATGAGCATTCCCTTTAGCACTTAACCACATCACATAGAAGGAAGATGGCCGTATAGCCTGGTTAAGAGGTGGAGCTTTGGAGTCGCACAGCCCATGAATTTCTCATAATTAGCAGGATAAACAAGTCAAGAGAATGCTCTCCAGTCTTAGTTTGCTTATCTGCTGCATGGGAAAAAAAATAGTTCCTATTTTGGTAGGTTGTGTAGTCCTGGCCCATGGTTAAATGCTCAGCATGCGTTAGTTTCCTTCTCCTTATAGAATGGAGTAACACGAATAACTGAAATTACTACTGCTATGAGCCAGGTTAACCAGAGCAGCTCATCCCAAACTCGTTCTCAATCACTTATTCCACCAGCTCCCATGTGCTGGCTCCCAAAACAGTCTCTCGTGTGCTCTGTGTTCAGTCAAGAGACAGATGGTAGCAACCAGAATGCTTCATGCCCACCTGCCAGCCCACCTGAAAATGCTTTAAAAGAGTCAAGTTGACCCACAGGCCATGTGGCATCAATCATATCAACCCCTTGTCATTCCCAAGGCTCCAGAAATATAAGTCCTGTTCCCACAGTTCTGTCTTATGGCCTTGTCTAGCCCTAACTGAACTCTTTTTAACAGCTTAGATATTGCCATTGATTTTCCAGAATGCTAAGGGGAGTTTAAAAATCCTGATTATAGCAGAAAGGAATTCATTGCTAATAACTCCACAAGGCCCAATTTACATAAAGAACACGAAGAGGGCTTTTCCCAGAGTTTAGCAACTTCTCTCTAAGGAAAGACAGAGTTGGTTGAAGAAACTGACCTTGGACCGTCAGACTAGGATCAGAGAGGAAACTGGGACAGACAGTTCCCCAAGCCGAGAGCGTCTGCTAGTTTTTGGTGTGTGACTGAAACGTGATGTCAGGGAAGAGGGCAGGATGGTGGGAGGGAGGTCATATCAGGAGAGCTGATGTGGAATATGATTTGCCGCCCACTGACTATGGGCCCTGGAACATGTCACTTCCCCTCTCTGAATCCCAGATGCAGGTGGGCGCACTAGATTAAAAGAGGGTCTGCTCCTGGCATAGCTCTGAACCTGTAAGGACTTATTTTAAAATGCCACAGGATTGGGGTCTTTGAGAGTAAAATCCAGGGAAACTACTAGTCTAAACATCCCTGAGCTGAAGTTGGGACCCGGCTTCCTAGGTATTGCCAAGTTTATTTATTTATTTCTGTTTGTTTGTTTTTGTTTTTCAGAGACATAGTCTTGCTCTGTCGCCTAGGCTGGAGGGCAGTGGCACAATCACAGCTCACTGCAGTCTTGAACTCTGGGCTCAAGTGATCCTCCCACCTCAACCTCCCAAGTAGCTGGGATTACAGGCATGATGCATGCCCAGATAATTTTTTAATTTATTTTTTGTAGAGACAGGGTCTGGCTATGTTGTCCAGGCTAGTCTCGAACTCTTGGGCTCAAGCAAGCCTCCTTCCTCAGCCTCCTAAGTAACTGGGACTACAGGCATGCACCACCATGCCAGCTAATTTTTTAAATTTATTTTTTGTAGAAATGAGGTCTGGCTATGTTGTTCAGTCTGGTCTCAAACTCTTGGGCTCAAGCAATCCTTCCGCCTTGGCCTCCCAAATCACTCCTGGGATTAAGGCGCAGCCACCACGCCTGGCTGGTATTGCCAAATTTAAATGTTTTGACTGTGGAATTCCATTATAACTCCTGCTAGCTTTGCCCTATCAAGAATAATGATCTAGTAACTAGGATGCTGTTACTCACTTTCCAACTCAGGTGCTTCCAGGTACGAGGCCTGAGCTTTGAAACATCAAGCTAGGCTGCCTTTCAATGTGCGCTTGCTCAAAGTTTACTGCCGCCATCTTGACAGCCCACCTCTCAATGCAGCAGTTAACTGGACTGCACCTTCAGCAACTGATACACAAGGCCAAGACACTTTCTCTGTCTTTTATCATCTAAGGGTTAGGAAGTGACTTTCAGGGCAGAATTTTCCAATTACGCTGTTTGATGCATCCAGAAAGAACATTTCTTTCTCCCATCTCAGGGTGCCCAGAGAATAAACAGCAATCTTCTAATCTTCATCATCACACCCTTGACCTGTGTGGCTTTGCAAAGAAAAACACTCATCACTGTTTTTCTTCCCCTACCTAGAATTTCTACAAAGATAACAACAGGGAGGAGATGTACATAAGGTAAGATTTTTATTTTCTAAAACCCAGACCTGCTGTGTCACCGCCCCCCCTCAACCCGCAATATTCATCGATGGCTCCCTGCTACCTTCAGGATAAAATTTAAATTTCTTTTCTTGACACTTGGGCCCTCTGTGTTCTGTTTCCTATGAATTCTCCCAGACCCAACTCCTTTCATAAATCTACAATCAGCCCCATAAGTCTACTTAGAATTCTCTGACCTGCCACACTATCCTGCTGTAGGCAAGATCATACTTTTCTTAAGAGTAAATACCTTGCAGGTTGAGCTGGTGGGTGTCATTGGCATTTGTTGCAGGGCTGGCTTATGACACCCTAGTACAGGCATGTAGGCGGACCGTGGGCTATCCTTGTTTTGAAGGGGAAAAATACCAAGATGCATGATGCCCGCTTCCTTGCAGACATTTAAAAGATATTTATTTGAATATATCATGAAGGGTTTTTTTAGAACATTAGCCTGGAGCAAAGAACTTCTTTGCCAAATTTTCTCAGAATCTCATATTTTTTTCTGCAAAGTTTTTTTTAATTATTATTTTTACTCATTGCAAAAAATGTATACTTATTACCAAAAAAGTCATAAAATACAGACAAGCAACACAAAAAGTGAAACAAATTTTCATCATTCCTATATATTTCCAGACCTTTTCATATATATATATACATACATATATATATATATTTAATTCTATGCATGCATATTTTTCAAAAATGGAATTATATCACTCATAATTTATTCTTTGCTTTTTTTATTTGACAAGAATTCCATGTCAACATCAGTTTTAATGAAACTATAAAATTTCTTTTCCAGAATGTACCATAATTTATATAGCCGAGCCTGTATTGTTGAACATTTAGGTTGTTTTCAACTCTTTTCTAAAATAAATAGCACAATGACAAAATTCTTGGATACATACCTGTGCACAAATCCTTATGAGGCTAGGGCTCCTGAGACAGAATCAACCAGAAGGTTAAGGAGCAAGGTATTTATAAGGCTTTTGGCATATTCTGTCAAAGGGTAGAGACTTCAAGTCTAAACTCATTCTGCTATTACTGAATATATTTTTAGGTGTGTAGCTTAGCATTATTCCAGAAATAGGGATTATCATTTGGAAAAAAAAAAATCCTATACTTTGTTTTGAGCTTTGGGTATTTACAGCATCATTAGACATGCCTAATTGTAGCAGTGTAATGCTTTGGGGTCTAGTTGACCTAGGGTCTTCACCCCATTTCTCTGTGACCCTAGATAAATTACTTAGTCTCTCTGGGTTGAGGTTTCACTCTCTGTAGACTCTCTTCAGCCTACCTTCTGTTTGGAAGATTAAATGAGATATTATGGGCAGCGTGGCTGGCACATGGTTCCCTCCCTCCATCCTCTTTTTAATTCTTCCCATTTTAGAAACACAGATGGCAAATCCCAGACCTCCGCAAGCTTTGGAGATTGGAAGCCTGTAGTAATCTAGGAAAACCATATTTGCCTAAACCAGACGGCAAACAGAGGATATAGTCTGAAAATCTGTTCTCGTTGGCAGGCAGAGTATTTCAAAACATCTTTTAATTGGTTGCCAAAACTTAAAAATCTGGAGACTTTACATATAAATCAAAATGTCCTTCTCCTG
Organism: Tarsius wallacei; assembly: GCA_963574415.1. Taxonomy (NCBI): domain Eukaryota; kingdom Metazoa; phylum Chordata; class Mammalia; order Primates; family Tarsiidae; genus Tarsius; species Tarsius wallacei. The sequence continues at coordinate 18,926 of CAUYQG010229095.1, read as the reverse complement.
AAAAACTCAGAAGGTGTGACAACGCTGGGCTCTCATCCTGTTCTGACAATCATCACCTGAGCTGGATGATGGCAGCTGGAGCTCTGTAGTCGTGACCTCACCTCTGTTCCTGATTGTACTTCAACCCATCCACCTCCCGCTAGCTTCTGGAACCTGGAAGGGTTTGAGTTTGGTGTCCCTGGCTGAGCTTATTCTGGTGTCTTCTGTTGGCCTCCATAGTAGATCATAACACCCTCGAGTTAAAAAAGAAGAGGAGGGGGTGCCTTGGCCCATGAAAAAGTTGAAAGTAGCAGGGGGCCAGGTGCGGTGGCTCACGCCTATAATCCCACTTTGGGAGACCAAGGCAGGATGACTGCTTGAGCCCAGGAGTTTGAGACCAGCTGGGCAACATAGCAAGACCTTGTTTCTAAAAAAATAATAATAAAAGTAAGAACATATCAGGGAAGATCTCCCCTGGGCTGCTGTCCCCGTGTTTTTTGGACTCAGCCATCTAGGGTTCTAGCGAAGAAGGATGGGCAGGAGGTAAGGCCAGGATTAAGCCACATGTGTACACAAGGGTGTTGCTAAACTCAAGATTCTCCACATGGAGGCCGTGTGCAACCTCACTGTTGACTCTGATCAGTAGAACATTAGAGAGAGGAGAGTGGAAAGGCCAGGCCTATGGAAGCAGAAATAACTGGGCTGAAAATCTACTTCTACCTATTTCTGGTTCTGTCTACCTTAACTCCGATCTCTGTTTTCTCATCTTAAAAACACTGTTGAAAGGATGAGTAGACAAAATACATGGTATAATAACAAAGCACCCATTGGTTGAATGAATGAATGAATGAATGAGTCCTTCTGCTTGGGATGCTCCCCCTACTCATCCCCTTCCCCTTCCTAGCTCAACTGTCATGCTGTGGAAACCTTTCTCAAAATCCCTCCTTTCTCCACCTGGATAAATTCTGCTCTCCTAGTACCCTGGCCCTCTCCTTCACAATATGTAACACAGCTGTGGTTTTGCGGTGCTTTATTTGATGATTTGATTCATATCTGTCTCTTCTTCTAGACTCTGAATTCCAAACCCTGAGAATGGTGTCTGTTTCTGCCCCCTTTATCTCGAAGTCCTGGTACAGCCTGGATGCCCAGTACAGCTTTGCTGAATGAACAAGTGAATCAGCAAACAGTTACTAGGATGTCCTGGACACTTAGACTTCCAGATACCAAATAACCACTAGGTGACCTTTCTTCCCTTCTGACTCATTGGCAGTCCCTTCCCTGAGTTCAGGCAGCCACATTTGGCCCATTTCAGGTGGCCAGGGACACCGAACACTAGCTCCTCCTTCGGTAAAGCCTTTCTTCTAACAGGAACCAAGGCCTGGGCATTGAGACTGGCATTGAGTGCATGTGTCTGAGAAGTCCTGTGTTCCCTGGGGAGACAGTGGGAATGCCGGCACCATGGAGGACAGTGCCTCCTCTCTCAGAGAAAAGAGTCAGCATCTTCCCTTCACCACACTACCAAGAGCTGGGTTTAAGTAAATGCTCCTAATGAAATGCAAGTCGCCAAAGCAGTGGTTCACTGACTCTGGATTCTGTTTCCCACAGTGGCAAGAGTGAGTGTTTGGCAGAAGAATCTAGTTCACAGTGATAATAGACAACAGCTGTCGTTGCTCAGTGCCAGCCACAGGCTAATCACTTTCAGCGCACACTCGTGTTTCTTAGCAGCAGCACTAGCTGTTACTCACTAGGCCTTTTGTATGTTGCACATAGTCTGTTCGGCCCTTTATATGTCAAGTAACTTTATAGGCAAGTTTTATGTGGGTTGCCATTTTACAGATGGGCAAACGAAGGCATAGAGGAGTGAATCCACTGCCCCTTATTACCTATTATGGATCAGTTATCTGAGAATTTACCAAAGCACCATTTCTTTGTTCCTGTTCCAGTCCTCAATACCCCTCAACTCTATCATCATCAAGGGTTCATAAGTAGAGTGTCACTTGGCAAAGGGACAGGAAGTTAGAATGTGATTGTGGTTGAACAGCTAATCTTCCTACTGACACACAGCTCAAGGCCTCCATAGGAACAACCATCCTACAGCCCCCTCATCTACCTCCTTTTATTACCAGAAAGTGTACTTTCTTTACACCCAGAGAATGCTGAACAGAGGACAGGGGCTGCCTCTGCAGTTGTTTGTGGCTTGTTCATGCTTCTAGAGTTACACAGCAATGAAGAGTGGAGCCACAGTCCAGCACTTCCATCTTTGAGCACATGACTTCCAATACATTGTCTCTCCTTCCTTTGTTTCTCTTACTTGTCATATTATGTTGGCTGGACTCTTCAGTATCAAGGTGCATACTGGCTGGATGGCAGGCACCTCAGTTTTCCAGGTCATGGTTTTCCCACTTGAAAATGGAAATCCCCCATGGACGCCTCCCACAGGGATGTCATGAGGATTCAATAATCCAAGGCATTTAAAAGACTCAGCATAGGACCCACCATGCGCTAAGTGCCCAACACTGGGTGCCGCCATCACCGTGCAGAGGGCTGGATGTCTAGGGTGGGGGACTTCTTTGTGACCTGGAGAGGTGCCCGATCATTCTCTCTGGCCTCAACCATGCCTACCAGATTCCTCCTTATCACCAAATGTTCAGCGCATTTCTTCCCAAACAGATACCTGTATAAACTTCGTGACCTTCACTTGGACTGTGACAATTACACAGAGGCCGCGTACACCCTGCTGCTGCACACCTGGCTCCTCAAGGTACTATCCCTCTGGTTGAAAGGGATTCATACCAGGATCCTCACATTGCCCTCAAGCAAGTTGAAGAGTTTAAAAAAAAAAGAAGAGCAACAGAATAAGCCAAATAAATTTTGTTTTTCTCTGTGTCCCCAAACTCTTGACATGGCAGGATACTTTCCTACCTTACCGGATCACAATCGCTTTTGGGTAACCTTTACATTTAGCGACAAGAGTGACCCTCCCCCCCAGGATATGTTGTGCAGTTTCATAAAATATCTAAACTCTTATCAACTATAAATCATTAGCATGTCCACTAAACTGTGTTCCTTCTGTTGAAAACTTTGCTGTAGCTAGACAAAATTAAAATGATTTCTTTTGGCTCTTGAAGAACTAGGAGCATATCTCATAGGGTTTGTAAATACCTACAAACCACACACGGGGAGAGTCAAATACAAGAAGTCCCCCACATATGAACCTTCAAGTTAAGAACTTGAGTAGTGTGCACTTGTGTTTTTCTATGTGTTATTTCTCTACACTAGGTGTTGGCACAGCCTGTTAAATACATACAGTACTATATAGCTGATTGTGTTAGTTGGGTACCTAGGCTAACTTTGTTGGACTTAAAACAAATTGAACTTACAAACACACTCTTGGACTGGAACTCATTTGTATGTTGGGGACTTCCTGTAGGTGCAACTCAACCAAAATCAGGAGACATCTCACAGGTGAAAATTTCAGACCAGCATCTCCCTGACAGACCACCAGTACCCAGGGTGGCAGGGAAGCCAGTGGAGGGTGTTTGCAGGGTTTCATCTCCCTCCTGGTCAGTAAGGTTCTGATTTCTTAGGTTTCCTTGTTTGTCTGTCTTGGTACATCAGTGCTTCCTGGAGGGCAATCCTCTAAAGTCCCGGATACTCATGCCCTAAAGGGGCAATCTCCCTAGTGGTACCCCAAGTTTCCAGAAATCTGCTGAATTCTGGAGAGGTGGAGAGAGTGAAAGGACAGGGCCTGGGGAGGGCAGTTTCAGCCTTTCATCCTGGGAGTACACGCACCCTTAGCAGCCGCTGGTCCCGTTTGACCTCCTGTGTCCTCTCTTGGCAGTGGTCCGATGAGCAGTGCACGTTGCAGGTAATGCAGACGGGCCCACAGCACCCCCAGACCCATCGGCAGCTGAAGGAGGCACTCTACGAGACCATCATAGGCTACTTTGACAAAGGAAAGGTAATTTGTCCCTGCCCCTTCACTCTGTGTGGAGACCCTGGCCATTGGAAGGACAGTTTTCTTTTATACCCTGCACCCAATCCATCCTTAACTCTGGCCAGCTGTCCCTCCACATCCTCAATCTGCTCATGTCCTCTATCTCCATTCCTTCCATCTCCATTTAAGGCATCATTGGGGCTCAGAAACCGATACCACAAGATATGGTATTTTGGCATGCTGAACTGAAGAAGCCACAGGTCCCTCTGACTCCCCTCTCCCCCCTCCCCTCACTAACTATCCCCAAAGAAGCTGGTTCCCCTCCCTTTATCTGGCTGTCTATTGCAGGAAAGGAGAGGAAGAATGTAACCACACCCAGTCCAACCATTTTACAAAATAATGCCTGACTCTCGGGTTCATCCAACTTCTCAAGAGAAGCATTTACAAATCCAGCTCTGATCCCCCATCCATTCATTCTCCCAAGTGTCTCTTCATTTTCCCCTAGTCATTTTCCCTGATCAGCAGTAATCATTTGTTGCCCCACGACAGCATTCCTCTTCTCCCCGTCCCATGACCTGTTTTGCTGGGATCCAAGCCCCATTCTTTCTGTAACTTCAAGATGGTATTCAAGCTTCTGTAATTCATTGGGAAGTCAGGTCTTCATTCTGAAGACTCCCATGTATACACATGAAATAAATTTGTATGCGTTTCCTTCTGTTGATAATCTATATAGAGCCGGTGATCTTTCAGTGAACCTTTAGTGGGTAATGGCCATGGTCCCCACAGCCAACATGGCTCCCATGCCTCTGTGATGGACCCTAATTAGTTTCCCTGCTTTCTTGGCTGTCTCTGACAAATCTTCCTCTGTAGAGGAAACAGGACAATCATAAAACCCAGATAGGGTCATGCCATCCCCCTTCTTAGAATCATCTAAATGGCTCCCACATTCTACATAGAGTAAATTACACAATCTTTCCTATGGCCCGTAATTTACATAGAGTAAATTACACAATCTTTCCTATGCCCTCACTATCTCTTGCATTCCATCCCTGCCAGGGTCCTTCTTGCTCACGTGCAACATGCCAAGCTCTTTTCAACCTCAGGGCCTTTGCACCTGCTTTTCTCAGTTTGAAGCATTCCTCATTCATAGCTTTTCATAGGACAGCTGGGCTTTTCTCACTGCTGGGGCTTCACTTGGATGTCATATCCTAAGGCGACTTTCCCTGACCACCACCCGACAAAGCAGCAGCACCCTGCCCCGAGCATTGTCACTATGAGACATATCTTTTAAATGTATTATTACTTGTCTATTGTCTGGCTTCCTACTTTAGAATGCCATGAGGGCTAAGACTTGCCTAGTCCACTAGTCCACTGCTGAATGCACATTGGCTAGAACAGAGCCTGGCTCACAGGGCCTAATGAATGGATAACTGCATGGTGGTGCATCATTGACCTCTATTTATTTATTTATTTATTTATATATTTATTTGTTTATTTATTATTTTGAGTTGGAGTCTCACCCTGTCGCCCAGACTGGAGTGCAGTGGCCACTCCCGGCCACCACAGCCTCGACCTGCTGGGCTCCGGCGATCCTTCCGCCTCAGCCTTCCAAGAAGCTGGAATTACAGGCACACGCTACCACACCTGGCTAATTTCTTTGATTTATTGTAGAGATGAGGCCTCGCCAAGTTGCCCAGGCGGGTCTCGAACCCGTGGGCTCAGGCAATCCACTCACCTCAGCCTCCCAAAGCGCGGGATTACAGGCTGAGCCACTGAGCCTGGCTGCATCATTGACCTTTAGACAGCAAGGACACTTGGTTGGGTTTGGTCAGGAGATAGGCCAGACTGGCTGCTGCCCAACCCCAACCTCTGATAGAACTTCAGAAAGCATGAACCCAAATGATGCCATTCATCCTACAGGAAGTACACCCTGGTGGCCACAGACTCAGGCCTGGGTTTCAATCCTTGTCCTTCTACTGCCTACATGTGCCTTGACCTCAGAGACCCCCTTTCCCCACCTATAAAAGTGAAATGCAAATAATTCCTCTTTCTAGTTGTACTGTGAAATTAGGGAAGAAAACATATGCAAGAGCACTGGCATAGTTAGTAAGACCTTGTTAAATATTTTTGTTTGTTTGTTTTTTAGATTGAAAAATGTAGTTTATTTAGAAGGTAAATTAGAAAGAGATTGAGAGAAAGAGAGAGGATATTCACCTCTCCAAGGTAGGGAAGGGGGCCAAAGCTAGGAAACATGGTGGCCATAGCACAAAGAGTTTAACAAAGCAATGGCCAGATCTTGTTAAATGTTAATGAGTATCATGGTCACCTGACTCCACCGCTTACCCCATCAGTCCTTTCTTGAGACCCCCAGCCAGCTTACCTACAGCCCTGCCTGTCCTCTGAATTGCAGGGCCTCGTACAGCTCATCAGGACATAATTTCACACCTGATTTTGTTCTGTCCTGTCATGGCAATTCATTACATCCGTCTTAGTCTGATCTCTCCACCTCCCTGGAAAGATAAAATGAGGTAATGTCTGTGGAAGGACTGATAACTTCCCCAGAGTCGAGTAGTTGGAGAACACTGCTTTTATAATTTACAATTCGAAGCCTCTTAAGGGCAAAGACTCTGCTGGCCTGTGAACCTACTGCCTTGCTGGGCATTGTCAGAGTTTAACTATTTTATTTTTTTTATTTTTTGAGTCGGTGTCTCACTCTGTCACCTAGGCTAGAGTGCAGTGGCATGATCACAGCTCACTGCAGCTTCAACCTCCTGAGCTCAGGTGATCCTCTCACCTCAGCTTCCCAAATAGCTGGGACTACAGGTGCGTGCTACCACACCTGGCTAATTTTTAAATCTTTTTTGTAGAGATGAGGTCTCATTGTGTTGCCCAGGCTGGTCTCCAACTCCTGGGCTCAAGGAATCCTCCCACCTCAGCCGAGTGCTGGAATGACAAGTGAGAGTCTCTGCGCCCGGCCCTATTTCTCTATCAGCTGTTTGGTTGGTCACAGTGTGAGCCCCAAAAGCACATTTTGGGCTTTGTCCTCAGCAAGGTATTCAGTTCAACCCACTCTGCGGAGCAGAGAGGAACAAGGTGTAATCCCCAGCTTCAAGGAGCTCCCCAGCTAGTTGGCGAAACAGATTTGCCAATAGTGGTCTTCTCTGAATGTTGTCTTTTGGAGTTGTGAAATAATGGGAGAAAAGGCAAGAGGACAGGGAAGTGACAGAGTAAAGAGGAGGGAACAGATGAGTATGGCTCACCCTGAAAGCCACTGCTATGGAGGTTTCTAGAATGAAGCCCAAAATGCTCAGCAACCTCTTCAGCTTTCCTTCCCCACATGTCCTCAGAGAAACTCATTGCTCCAGACACCCAAGATGGCTTTCCATTCCATGAATCCATCTTGTCTCACCTGATGGACTCCTCTGCATCCCTCAAAACCCAGCTCTCTCATCTATTGGTACATATGTTTTACTCACTTAGGTTCCATGAGTGCAGAGAATGTTCTTATCCATCTTTATATCTGCTCCATCACTGCACACCACACCATGCCTAGAACCCAGCAGGTACTCAATAATGAATGTAGAGACTCAGAGAGATCAGTGATTGTCAAGGATCCCACTGGACATGTTGCAGATCTGGGAGGAAATCCGCTGCATATAACTTCCTGTCTTGCCCTTTCCCTGGCCTCTTAGTGCTCTTAGCATATGGCAGAGCATTTCTTCTCCCTGTGCATAATATGGTGAGAAGCAGGCAATGGTCCCTATTTGAGCCCGACAGTCTCCCTGGGCTAGCCTAAGAGACACCCATAACCTTCTAGATCAGGGCAAAGAGCAAGCCCGGCCCAGCCCAGCCCAGCCATAGACTTGGTTCCTCTACACATAAAGCATCTTTATGCTGCTTGCTAAGCTGTCTGTGGGTTTACAGCCACAGCTTCTCCGCTCAGCACTTGGTTTTATTTATTTTTATGCTTGGATGCAGAGAGAGCACTTTTGTTACAAAGCTCATTCTGCATTCTGGCAGCCTCACCCCTCTCCTCCTCCTGCCTCCCCCAGCTTCTCCATTTTCCAATTTAGACTGAAGGTGAAATGTGATGGGTCTCCCCCAAGACTGCTAGACCTCAGTCGGCCCTGCGCCTCCCCCTGCCTCTCTGCAGGGGTTCCTGGCCCCCTTCCGTCTAAGACAGTGCGGGGAATCTGTGGGCATCTGGCCTAAGACAGAGAAGTATCCCCTATGTCCAGGGTTTGTTTTTTTCAGATTTTTTTCTTTTGAGATGGAGAAGACCTACCAAAAAAAGTCTTAATTATTTGTTAATACTTTTGTAACCCCCACATTCATCTCTATGCTACACCCCGCCCCAAAACTCCTACCCACCAGATAACCCCATTCTGAAGTGACAGGATTGGCAGAGTGGAAGAATTCCAGGCCTGGACATCAGGAGAACTGAGGTCTGGCCCCATCTTGATCCCTTGAAATTCTGACCTTGGGCCTCATGGTTATTTCACTGTGAACCACTTCTCCTTGGAAAATGGGTCCAGCACCTCCCTAGAGAAGCTGAGGGAATCAGAGGTTATATTCACTAACACATAGGAGGCAGATAGTGGGAGGTAGGCCACAGAGACACACACACTTGGGTCTGCATCCTGTCGCTGTTTTCTTTCAGGCATTTGACCCAGGGCAGGTGGCATTTGACACAGGACTGGGCCTCTCTGAACCTCCATTTCTCACCTGGAAAATGAAGTTGTCAGTTACCTCTCAGAGTAGCTGTGAGGAACCAGAGAGCATGTAAATAAAGCATGTAGCTTAGTCAGTGCCATTACTTATCAAGAAACTAGGGTGGGAAGGCAGAAGAAGGTCGTCCTCCCTGGGAAGCCCCTGGCTCCCTCTGTTTAGGGAATGAATCTGAGTCAGAGCAATGTTTAAAGGCTCAGTCCCAGGAAGCACAGCCAGGCGGTCCCTTCCTTGGCAAGGGCTCTGCAAATTCTGGGGCATCTCCTCACCTCAGTCCCTGTGACCTTTCTGCAGATGTGGGAAGAGGCCATCAGTCTGTGCAAGGAGCTGGCGGAACAGTATGAGATGGAGATCTTTGACTATGAACTGCTCAGCCAGAACCTGGTAAGGCATTCCAGGGGATGTGGATGCCCAGCACGCCAGGTGCTCAGGGCCTCGGCCCACCCCAGAACCTAGGGACAGGGGCTGGGGGCCAGGTGGGGTTAGGGAAATAGAAAAAGAATGGAAGCAGGGCCTGAGCATGACTGTGCCGAGTGCCTCCCTTGAGTTGGGAATGGTTCCAAAAAGAGGCATTGTGGGAAAGTCATCAGCCACCGTTCCTAGGATGGAGTGTTGAGTACCTGCATGGCACTGGGGCTGTTGCCGCCACACCCCTAATAAACACTGTGCCACATTTGCAGTGAAAGTTCCACAAATCACTAACCCAATTAAATAAAAACACAAATTTGTGCTTTCTGATGAACAGATAAATCACATTAAAATGCTTCCCATCTGGAGACTGTCATTAGCATCGCAACGCTCGTGATTTGGTGGGGGAAGTGGAAAGGGGGGCAGCTGAGCCTGCTTGTGCTGCAGAAGCCAGGCCTTGGTGGGGAGCTGGACTCTGCTGGGAGATGAAGAACTTCGTGGCTGCTATACTCCCCCACCCCCACATATTTCCTGGCTGCCTGAGTGCCAGGACCCCAGGGCCCCTTCTTAGCTCATTTAGAGAGGCCGGTTCAGCCATTTCAGAGTCACAGCTTTTCGGGTAGTGGGGGAGGTATGGTGATCTCATTAAAAACAACTGAGCTGTTGGCTGTTTTTCTGTTTATAAGATATGATGCAAATAGATACACACACGTTTGCACCAAGACACTCAATGTCTGCCACACATGTATATCCACATAGATGTTTGTTGACATGGAGACACACAGGCATTCCAAATATGTGCATTCAGGTGCACACACGTGCCCAGGGCACATGCATGGACACATACATACACACACAGGGAACATTTACACATGCACACACACACCCAGGGCACATGTATGCACACACATGCACAGAGGGTACATGCATATACATACACATGCCCAGAGTACATACATTCGCACACACACAGGGTACATGCATGCATGCACACACACACCCAGGACACATGCATGCACATGTCTGCTCAAAAGTCCACATGACACAAGCACCTCTCTAGGTCCACATATATCTTCCAGATTGTATCCAGTTGAAGATAGAATCAATTGTGAGATGAACCGTTTATTTTTTTTTTATGTGCCATGTCATGATTTCTTTAGGGCCAACTGCAATTGTAAGATGCCATCATGTAAAAAGTAAGACTCAAGCTGTTTTCAGAGATGTTAAAATATGAAAAACATACACCCCTCAGGATGCGTGGAAATGTTAGGTATACTGTCTGTATTCAAAGACGCTTCCCCATCCTTAGGCCTTAGTCATGCACACCCCAGAGTGCATGAAGGTGGGAACAGAGGGGCATGATGGGCCAGATATGGCTGAGTGGGTTCAGCTTCATGCTTACTGGCTGCGCTGAGATACCATTGTTATGAAAAGGGTACAAGCAAACACTCTAGTGCAGGTAGAGTGATGAACACAGCACCTGGCATCCTGTAAATTCAGCTACTATTACTCTTGTGATTATAGACATAGCACAGATATGCAAATGTGTCTTGACTGTGTCCTCTTTGAGTTGAATGTGCCTTTGACACACATCTATGTTGTGACAAGTTGTGTTTTCTTCTCTTAGATCCAGCAGGCAAAATTCTATGAAAGCATCATGAAAATCCTCAGGCCCAAACCAGACTACTTTGCTGTTGGATACTACGGTCAGGGATTCCCCTCCTTTCTGCGGGTGAGTTTGTGGGTAACTTGGACACCAGGCTAGAGCCCCAGAGCCTTAGTAGCTCAGCCATCCTGTGCTTTGAGGATCTGCTTGTTCTCAAAAGCTGTGCTCTCCTCTGAGCACTTCCCCCACTCCCAGGAGGTTTACCAATCAATTCCCCCATCATAATCACCAGTATCTATCATCTGCTGTGTTTCTCTAACTACACAGTAACAAAGCTGCCTTGTAAGGTAGTGAATTTCCTATCTCTGGCATGAGGTCTTCAAAGAGAGGATGGAGGATGTTTGCTGCCCATGAGTTACTATAGAACAGTCATCCTCAGACTTTTTGGCTTCAGGATCCCCTTTCTTTCTTAAAAATTATTGAGGATCCTAAAAAGCTTCCATATCTGTAGATCATCTCTATATACATATACAATAAAAAATTAAAACTAAGAAAATTGTTTAAAATGTTACCATTTATTTTTAAATGGCAATAATAAACTCATCACACATGAACATAAACTGTGTTTTAAGGAAAAATAAGCAAACTTTCCAATTTAAAAATCAGTGAAAAGGGGTGAGATTGATTGATATTTATGCAAATCTCTTTAATGTCTGACTTAAAGAAAACAGTAAAACTATCATGCCTGCTGTGGCAATCTGTTGTGACCACTTATCGTACAGCTTCTGGAAAGCACTACTGTGCATTCATGAGAGGATGAGAGGGAAGGAGGCACACACAGTTTTAGTGTGATTGTGAAGCAGTCTGATCTTGGGTTCCTGAAAGGGTCTTGGGGACCCTCAGGCATCCCTGGAACAGATTCTGAACCACTGCTCTAGAGATTTCTTCCATCTCCATCGCGTGGAGAGTAGGATTAGGTCACCAGTAGGCTTCCTTCAGTCTGTGAGCCTATGGGTCAATTCTGGGTGAGGAAGATACAAGAGAAGAAGCAAGTCTGGTCTCTGACTTCGCTTGATTGAGTCCAGTCAAGGATATAAACCACTTGCCATTACCGGTTGGAATGGGCTATGGGCGTGGGTGATCACCATGAACAGTGGACAGGGTGCATGGTGAGGGCTTCCTGGGTGCAATGGAAATGGTTTCTCCAACCTGACTATGTGAAAGTCCCCTGGGGAACTTAAAAATGCATATTCCTGGGCTCAACTCCCATAGATCCATTTCGGTGGCTCTGGGGGTGAAGCCTGGGAATCTGAATTTTTGAAAGTCTCTGAGACTCTTCTGATGATCAACTAGGTTTGGAAGCCCTGTTATATACAGGTAAGTGACATATGTGGGTTTAGACAGAAGAACTTGGGGGCTACTTGAGGCAGGACTGATGGCACAGACATTCAGAGTAGCATTTCTCAGCCTCTGCCGTATTGACATTTTGGACCTGGTGATTCTTTGTTGTGGGACTGTCTTGTGCATTGTAAGGTATTTAGCCAATTGCTGGCCTCTACCCATGGGTTTCAGTAGCACACCCACCCCCAGTAATGACAACCCAGAAATGTTTCAGACATTGCCAATGTCCCTTGGGGAGGTGACATCACCCCCAGTTGAGAACCACTACTCTATAAGAGACTGACATGGTCAGGAAGGGTAAAGAGTGTGTTTCCGCGGACTTGGGTCCAGAAGCTGGGGGATGAAGAGCCAGAATGCTGAGCCCTTCTAGCCCGCAGGCCTACACCACGTGGTCCATGAAAGGCAGGAGGGACATTTTGTGGCTGTGTAGATAAGAAAGTGGGTAGGACACAGTGCAACTTGAGTGAGGAATTATTCTGGAAGCTGTACACAGGAAGGCAAGAAGATACATGGATACGTGATCTTCCCTCCCTTGAGACCCAGACTCTTTAGAGAAGTGATGTGTCCAGCTAGGCAGTCAATGAGCTGAGCTCCTCCTTCCCCTGGTGTGAAGCTGGGAGGGCAGGGATCCACCGGAGGCCCCCACAGCCTGCGCTCATTTCTCAAGCTCCCCCGCTTTGCGTGGGCTATACCTGGGCCCCAGAATCTCTGATGGGTATCCTTTCTCTGCAGAACAAAGTGTTCATTTACCGAGGGAAGGAGTACGAGCGAAGAGAAGATTTCCAGATGCAGCTGATGAGCCAGTTCCCCAACTCAGAGAAGATGAACACCACCTCTGCCCCCGGAGATGATGTGAAGAACGCCCCCGGCCAGTGTATCCTTGGAGAATGCCCCAGCCAGGGGGCAGATGTGGGCAGGCCTGCTGGGGCTTCAGCCCACAGGGATGCATCTTAGAGCTCAGAGCTGCTGCCAGGATCATTGCAGTGGTGCTACTTGTAGTGTCCAGTGTTGAACTCAAAGACCCCATCTCAGTACATTGTAAATGATGCCCACATTGGTTAATTCAGTCACTCACTTTTTCACTCATTCTTGGAATGAATTCTCCAAAGCCCTGACTCCAGGCCAAGCATGGTGAAAAACACTGGAGATTTGCACTGATAATGTGGTCCTACCTTTAGGGAGCTTACAGTGTAGCAAGTAAAAGAGACATTGAACAAGTAATTGCACCACTATATACTTATTTATAAAAATAGGATCCCTGTCACACATCCTACGGGTGCTGTGTTGGGAGGGCAGAGACAGCCTCCTTGAGGAAGGTGATGTTTGAGGTGACAACCAGCCAAAGTTCAGTGGGAGATGGGGAGAGTATCCCAGACAGAGGGAGGGATGTGTGCAAAGGCCTGTAGTGGGAAGAAGCACAGACGACAACAAGAACTGAATGTCACCATGTTGCTGCTATCGTAAAATGAGATCTCCTAAACAAGGCCGTCTGTGATCTGACCCCAGCCTGCCTGTCCTATGCCATGACCCCAACTCTTCTTTCTCTTTCTCACATCCCTCTGACTACACTGGCTTTGTTTCTGTTTCTTAAACAACCCCAGATTGTTCTCTCCTCTGGGCCTTCACATTCTCTGTTCCCACTACTTGGGATGCCCTTCCCCCAGCACTATATATGACTGGCTCTCTCTCACCCAGCAGATCCTAGCTAGGCATCACTGCTGGAAGAGGCCTTCCTTAACCTTTCTAACATCTAACAGGGCCTTTTCTGGGCTCCTTATGACGCTGTTGGGTTTTTTTGTTTTTTTTGTTAAGAGAACTTACCTCAATCTGTCATGATCTTTTGTACCTGTAGCAGGTACATGGATGTAAGCTAGAATGTTAGCTCTGTGAAGGAGGACACTTGCTCTACCGTGTTCCCTGCAGGCATTCCCCATTTCCCACAATGCCTGGCCAAAGAGACACTCAGCAAATATTTGTTGATTCATAGAAAGGAAAAGCAAACAAGATAAAAAGAGAAAACAAAAGAAGAGAGATAAATAGAGAAAAGAAGGAAGGCAGGAAGTAGCCAGCTCACCTGGAATACACGAACTCCAGCAACGGTCACAGGAGAGGATGCTGGTGAGGCTGGGTGGTGTGTGGTGTAGATGGATGCAAGGGCAGCAGAGCGTGGTATTCAGAAGGCCAGGAGCTGGTGCTGGCAGAGGCACAATTCACCATGGCAGGGAGCATGTAAGTACAGGGAAAGGCCAACTGCCGAGCTGGGAAGTGTGTTAACTTAGCCTGGCTCCCTGCATTGTGCCCTTTGGCACAAATTAAGTTACAGCCTTTAAAATGGGGTTGACAGGTTGCATGGCTAAGGTCTGCTAAGTCTGCTGAACCTTAATCCAAAAATTTTCCCTTGGGTGATAAATATTCGTCTGTAACCTTTCCATGGTGCCTGCCTGCCCTTTGTGCCTGCTCTGCTGTGGTTGTTTGCAGGAGGAAATGCAAGTGGTGGTTGGGACTGGCTATCACAAACATGAGTTTGGTTACAGGCGAGACACGGGATTAGTGCTGAGGCTTTTGTAAGTGGATGTCCTGGTGGGGAGTGGCTCTGTAACCTTTTAACTTGGAGTCAGGGAGACTGCACGTGTTATTGGGTCATATCATCAAACTTAGGATACCTTTTCTTTCCCCCGGTACAGTGCCAGGAACCAGGTGCAAAAAAAAGGTGGCGGGAGGGGGGATGAGCTGACATTTGCCAAACATTCTCTTCATGGGACTGAGTATTTCTTTAAACCCCATGAAACCCTATAAGGGAGGGTGTTAATTTTCTCTATTTCGTAGAAGGAATTCATGGGGCAGAGATGTAAGGTGGTTTGTCTAGGGCTACAAAGCTAGTCAGTGATGGAGATGGCACTTAAACACCAAGATCTATCTGTTTCAAAACAGATGGTTCTGAAAGTGCATCATCTCTTTTTTTATAAAGAGGATAAACAGAATGTTGTTTATTAACTGTCTACCATGTACTAGGCATTGTTTTATTTTATCTTCATAATAGTTCTACAAGTTAGGTATTATTGCTCTCTGCATCTTATTAGTAAGAAAACAGAGGCTCACACAGAATTCAGACAGCTTGCGTGAGGTCACAACTGGAAAGTGATGGAGCCAGGAGTTTAGCTCAGACCTCCTGTTTACCAAAATCTTGAGTTCTTAATAATCTGTTCTCTTACCTTCACTTGTTAAAAAGCTGACAAGCAGTTTGGGAAGGTGACAGGTCTCATGTCTTCCCACTTAGGTGTCCAAGAGAGGGGAAACATTTGAAAGCGAAGATCTTTTGGTAGAGAGGTTGCCAGTGCCCAGACCTCCAGGACAACAGTTCTATGTGTAGATTTGCACATAGTGGGAGAGACTAGGGGCATCCTCCTGGGCATCACTCTAGGGTACTGGTGTCATGAATTTCCCTAGGACAGATTTGGATTCTCCTCTTGGACCAAGGCCAATGGGTAAGATCAGTAGACATGATCTAGAACCTTCTTTAAAATAAGGGTTGGCAAACTTTTCTGTAAAGCATTGGATGAGAAGTACTGTAGTCTTTGTGGGCCATGTAGTCTCTTTTACAGCTACCCAACTCAGTCATTGTGGCAGAAGAACAGCCATGGGTAACATATCAATGATGGACGTGGCTGTGTTCCAACAAAACTGTATTTATGGACATGGACATTTGAACTTGATATGATTTTCACATGTCACAAAGTACTCTTTTTCCCCAACCATTTGAAAATGTGAAAATGATTCTTAAGCTTGTGGGCCTTACAAAAACAGGCTGTGAGCCAGATTTCACCTAGGAGCCATAGTTTGCCAACCCCTGCCCTAGACTTAATCTAGAGTCATTTCCTTCCTAAAAGACTGTTAGCCAGATGGCTTGAGAAAGAAAAGGTTTTCCTGAAGACTGTAGACATACTTCCACTGAGATGTATTCGTTTGTGGTAAGCATTGCCTTCTCTCTGGGAGATCTTCATTTAAGGCAGAAATGTTCTTCTAAGATAAAATGATTAAATCCCTAACATATTAGCATAGGTAAGTTTATCAGGGACAGGCAATGAAATTTAACTTGAAACTAGGTTTTGGCCATTCTTATGTATAAAAGAGTGGTACCCTCTGCCATCAGAAAGCTCACCATCTGGGCAGGAGCTGGGGGGCTGTGGTGGGTTGGGGAGGGAGGGAGAAGACAGGGAGTTGGAGAGTTGACCCTAAGGGAAAGCTAGAGTAGGCAAACAACTCCCATCTGGGGGTCGGTTTAGTTCTCATGGACTGCGGTATTTGACATCTGCCCGAAGGGCTCATAAGAGAGATGGTGATGGGGGAGGATGTTCCAAGCAAAGAGAACAGTAGGACCTGTTGGATAGCTACAGGTAATGTTGTCAGAATGGGTTATGGCCATTTTGGTCTAGCTTTGGAGGCAGCAAGAGGAGTTCTTGATTCCTTAGTTGGCAGATATGTCAGGCCTAGGAGAAGACTCTTTGGAGTTATGGTGGTCATGGGTAGAACAGAGGGAGGAAAGAACTTGAATTCCTAAATAAGAAATGTGAGCAGAAGAAATAGAAAGTAGGGAAAGGGAAGTAAGGGTCAGGGATGGGACCAGTGACCACTGACTTTGTTCATTCTATTTGCCATATTGTTGGCTTAAAATGAGTAAAGACAGGTCTAAAAGAGGCATGACAAAGGTCTGGCCCACATAATGCCTCTCCAACATCTGTGCCCATGGCAGGCATCACTAATCAATCTTCTCCACTGAGTCTGGACATGGCTCCTTACAACCTGTTACAGGCAGTTGCTTTCAAATTTTCGGAGTTAAGAGTAAAAAATGACATGTTATTTGCATGTTATAAAGTTGTCCTTCTCAAAGTTTAGCATGCATATGAATGACTGAGAATCTTTTAAAATACAGATTCTGGCTCAGTAGGTCTCAGGTAGAGCCAGATCTCCATGACTAACAAGCTCTCAAGTGATGCTGATGCTACTGGTCAGAGGACTGCCTTTGAGTAGTGAGTCCAGTGTAGAAGAATTCTGAGCATAGAACTAAAAGACCCAAATACAAACCCTGATCTGTTCTTGCAAGCTATGTGAGCTTTGACAAGTTACCTGTCTTCTCTGACCTCTACAGAAACAATTTGGGTCAATAATGCTACTCGGTGGAATTAGAAAGATGACAGGAGACCATGAGGAAGTGTGCCCTGCAGTTGACTGACAGCTGTACATTCATTGGATAGTATTATTGTTAATGGTAAAACAGTGGTGATGAATAAGCACCACTGGCCAACTCTGTTAGCAAGGGCTGGGCCCTGAGATAGGGTGGCATCATGAGCTCCTAGTTGGCAGCCAGCAACCTGAGGTTGATCGTTCAGTAAAACATGGCCCAGAAGGGCTGACCTGGAACATCCCAGCTGTGACCTGCTGCTCTTGAAACTGTCCCTGCAGTCAACAGACATGAGATATGTCCTTAACTGCAGAAATTCCAGACATCCAGTGTTTCACTGTCCAGCCGGTCTTGGATGAACACCCCAGGTTCAAGAATAAGCCGGTGCCTGACCAGATTATAAAGTAAGACCCACAGCCCACTGGGAAGATGAACGGGGAAGAGAGCTCAGTGGGGCCACCAAGCTGAGCTCGTATCCAGACAGGCCCCAGAGCCCTTCTTGTTCCCTCTCAGTCTTAGCCAATTTATCCTCCCTTTTCCTATTGGGAGAAGAATCACCCAAAGTCAGCTGGACTCCGCTCCTAATAAGGCTGAAGCCAGAGACAAGGGAAGGGACAAGGCGATGTCTCTGCAAATCCTCGATAAGCACCAAGGAGATTCACTGAACTGGACACAGAAGACCTGTCACTCACATTGAGCCTGTAGTGGCTCCAGAGAACCCACAGACAGAATGTGGCTGGACAGGTGACAAGTAGGGTGGGGACATAGTGGCCTTGGTGATGCTGAGTATGTTCTCCCAAAAGGACATCACTTCAGCATTTGTGAAGGTTGTACGTTGACCATGGTGTGCTCAGGCTCTGACAAAGGAACATTAGAGGACATAGCGTGAAGGCGTGTGTCCATCTGTTCTATACCAGATTACAAGGTTATTGATGAGGCCATGAGGCTAGGCTCTGTGGGAGACAGGGCTGCACTCCTGCCACCTACCCAGCTCACCCACACTCAATGGCCACGTACCCCATAGAGCATCTGGAGTGTCTTAGAATAAGTCATCCCCTCTGGGTGACCAATCAGAAGCAGAAGCTGCTTTTGAGAAGAAGAGCCCTTCCCTACAGGGGGAGGCAACCCTTCCTGGCTGCCTCACACCAGTGCCAAGGCTGAGCAGGGGGCACTCCGTGTGGGTCTCACCCTCCCCTCACCATCTCAGTCTGTGGACTAGGGACAACAGCCATGCGGTTGGCACAATGTCCTGCTGGCCTCAATGTTAGAACCTTGCTAGGGATTCAGAAAGATTGATCTGGGGGAATGGCTGGGACACCTAAGAAAATCCTTTGAGCAGGCAGATGCAGTGTAATCCTGTAATCCCAGCACTTTGGGATGCCAAGGCGAGAAGCTCACTTGCAGCCAGGAGTTTGAGACCAGCCTGGGCAGCATAGCAAGACCGTATCTGTACAATTTTTTTAAAGTTAGCTGTACGTAGTGGCATGTACCTGTAGTCCCAGATACTTGGGAGCCTGATGGGGGAGGATCCTTTGAACCCAGGAAGCGGAGGGTACAGTGAGCTAAGACCATGCTACTGCACTCCAGCCTGGGCAGCAGAGCAAGACACTATCTCAAAACAAACAAAAACAAATTCTTTGAGGATACCATTGGGACATTAGACTCAGACTCAGGGTCTGTCTAGCTCC
>CAUYQG010229093.1:0-14703 GCA_963574415.1 Tarsius wallacei | reverse complement strand
CCCCCCCCCCCCCCCCCCCCCCCCCCCCCCCCCCCCCCCCCCCCCCCCCCCCCCCCCCCCCCCCCCCCCCCCCCCCCCCCCCCCCCCCCCCCGGGCGGGGGGGGGGGGGGGGCGGGGGGGGCGCGGCTGGTGTGACTTTACCATCTCCTCAGGCTAGAGGATACTGAATAAAACCTATTTTCCCTTCCACCAACTCTGGTCTCTCAAGTTTGGCTTCCAGGTGATGAGTGGCTAAACTTGAAATCACTGACACAATCACAGGTGTGAATATAACTGGGGGAAAAACAACTAAAAATGAAAAGAACTGAAATAGAAAAACTTAACAGCCATATGTTCAAGGAGGGTAGAAAAGCCTGGGACATGGGGCAAAGGGGAAACACACTGAGATAGATGCTCACCTCTCTACCTCTACATTACGGAAATCTTCCATGCATCCATACTCACATATAACTGATCTAATTAAAAATCAAGCTAAGACTTTGCCATTTTCTCTACTAAAATGCAATAAAAACAAAAATTAACAACAAAACAATATATTTTAAAACATTTCTTTCTGCCTGAAAACTATCAAAATCTCTTCTAAAAAAATTTTAAGTCAAAGGAAAAACTAACACTAAGAGAAATTATAGACAGGAATATCAAAAATTAATGAATGGGATGTGGCCAAAACTGTGCCCACAATAAAATTCATAAAATAAACTAAAATCCTTTTAAAAAGATTGAAAATATTAAGGAATTAAACACTCATTTCAAGAAGACTGAAAAAGTCTTCCAAGAGACACAGGAGAACTAAAGTAACAGAAAAGAGCAAAAAAACAATCAGTTGGAATTCTCCACCCTTTCCCTCTCCCTCCGCCCCCGCAGAAAAACCTACACAGTAAAACTGACAAGTAAACCAAGAAATACAAGAAAACAAACTAAACATCTTGCAAACTGTTCAGTAAAGGAGTAATTCAGCAGGTCTGAACTGTCCAGACCCTTGCATATTCCAAAGAAAGGCTCCGGCCCAGCTCCTGAAAGGTAATCACTAACCCCTTGGAATTATCCTACCGGATAAGAGTGTCCTGGGGCCTTGGGCTGCCCACAAATGGCTTATGCTAGAATGTGATTGATGCTGGGGCTTTGGGTCATAAGGATATCTGTTTGACCTCTAGAGGGGCTGAAGACTGAGGAACCAAGGTCAGCCATATGGATACTCCAGTCCTACATAAACAATCCTCAGTAAAAACCTGGGAATAGCAAGGCTCAGGAAGCTTCCCTGATTGCAATACTTTATCCCTGTTGTCATACACTGTTTTTTTTTTGGGGGGGGGGTTGTTTTTTTTTTTTAGTTGGAATCTCACTCTGTTGCCCAGACTGGAGTGCAGTGGCCGCTCCCGGCCACCGCAGCCTCGACCTGCTTGGGCTCCTGCAATCCTTCCGCCTCAGCCTTCCAAGTAACTGGAACTACAGGCGCACGCTACCACTCCCAGCTAACTTTTTTTTCTTTATTATTGTAGAGATGAGGTCTCGCCAAGTTGCCCGGGCGGGTCTCGAACCTGCGGGCTCAGGCAATCCACTCACCTCAGCCTCCCAAAGCACGGGATTACAGACTGAGCCACCGAGCCCGGCATCATACACTGTTATTGACAGAATTCGTGGCTGTCTGTAAGACTTCAGTGGAAGAGGACACTTGAACATCTTATATCTGTACCTGGTCTCTCTTTCCATGTACCTTTTACCTTTGCCGATTTTAATCCATATCTTTTAGGGGTAATAAAATGTAAGCATAACAGCTTTTCTGAGTCCTAAAGTCTTTCTAGCCAATCACTAAACCTAAGGGCAGTCTTGGGGACTCCCTTAAACACACAAATATAATCAAGAAACAATGAAGCCGGGCTCGGTGGCTCAACCTGTAATCCTGCGCCTTGGGAGGCTGAGGTGAGTGGATTTCCTGAGCCTGCGGGTTCGAGACCCGCCTGGGCAAGCAAGACCTCATCTCTACAATAAATAAAAAAATTAGCCGGGTGTGGTAGCATGAGCCTGTAGTTCCAGCTACTTGGAAGGCTGAGGTGGAAGGATCGCTGGAGCCCAGCAGGTCGAGGCTGCGGTGGCCGGGAGCGGCCACTGCACTCCAACCTGGGCAACAAAGTGAGACTCCAACTCAAAAAAAAAAAAAAAAGAAAAGAAAAAGAAACAATGAGAGTAAACATATGTGTGATATTTGGAACAAGAACGATGTTACCACTTAACAGAGATTTGAAATTAAGAAAATTACTAATAACTATATACCAATAAACTTGGGGATCTAGATAAAAAGTACACTTTAATGAAAAATATAACTTATGAAAAAGGACTCCAGAAAAGTTAGAACCCAGAATGAATCAATAACTATTAAGAAAATTAAAAACGTTATTTTTTTTAAAATCTATTTCTCAAAAAGGTACTGGTCCCAAGTGCTTTTATGGATGAGTTCTACCAAACTTGCAAGAAACATACATTTCCAGTAATTAAACTGTTAATTTAAACTTTTCCTGGGCATAGATGCTCAACCTATGACAGTAGTATAAACCTAATAAATACCAAAATCTAATAATACTGTGCATGCACAAGTGTGCATATATAAACACACACATAAATCAGAGGTTAATTTTACTTACGAACACAAAGACAAAAATTCTAGAGACAATATTGTCAATCAGAACCCAGCAAGTTTTGAGAGAACATACAACCAAGTAGAGCTCATTCCAAGAACACAACGTTGGATCAAAAGTAGGAAATCCATAATGTATTACAATGTAAGTCATGCTCCACCTAGCAACGTCTTGGTCAATGATGAATCAAATATACAACAGTGGTCCCATTAAGATGAGAAAAGAACTAAAAAAAATTCCTATCACCAAGTCATAGCCATCACAATACAACACATTTCCTACATGTTTGTGGTGATGCTGGTATAAACAAACCTACTGTGCTGCCATTCGTCTAAAGTGTAGCATATACAGTATATATAGTACATAATGTGTGTGTTGGCCCTTGAACAACATGGGGTTGAACTACCAGGGTCCACTTACACGCAGATTTTTTTTCAACCAAACATGAATTGAAAAAACAGTATTAACAGAGTGCAAAACCAGAGTATAGAGAGAGCTGACTTTTCATATACATGGGTTTGGCAGGGTTGACAATGGGATTTGAGTATGTGCAGCTTTTGGTATGGGGGGGATCCTGAAACCAATCCCCTGCATATAACGAGACAATTGTACTGGAGAATGACCATAAATAACTAGTTACCAGCTTATATATTTACTATATTTTATCATTATTTTAGAGTATACTCCTTCTACTTATTAAAAAATAAGTTAACTATAAAATATCCTCAGGCAGGTTTTTCAAAAGGTATTTCAGAAGAAGGCACTGATACCACAGAAGAGGACAGCTTCATGTGTGTGTGTGTTATTGACCCTGAAGACCTTTCAGTGGGACAAGATGTGGAAGTGTAAGATAGTGACGTTGATTATCCTGACCCTGTGTAGGTCTAGGCTAATGTGTATGCTTGTATCTTAGTTTTACTTTATTTCATTTTTGAGTTAGGGTCTCACTCTGTCACCCAGGCTGGAGTGCAGTGGCATAATCATGGCCCACCTCAGTCTCAAATTCCTGGGCTCAAGCAATCTTCCCATCTCGGTCTCCTCCTGAGTAGCTAGGACTACAGGTACACAACACCACACCCCGCTAATTTTGTTTTATTTTTTGTAGAGATGGGGTCTCGCTATGTTGCCAAGGCTGGTCTCGAATTCCTGGGCTCAAGCAATACTCCCACCTTGGCCTCCCAAAGTGCTAGGATTACAGGTGTGAGCCACCACACCCAGCCTGTATCTTCTTTTAAACAAAAAAAGTTTAAAAAGTAAAAAACAATTAAAATGTTTTAAAATAGAAAAAAGTTTACGGAATAAAGATACAAAGTATTTTTATACAACTGTGCAATGTTTTTGTTTTAAGCTAAGAGTTATTACAAAAAAGTCAAAAAGTTTTAAAAAATTAAAGTTTTTAAATAAAAAAGTTACAGTAAGCTAAGATTAACGTATTAAGAAAGATAATTTTTTAAATCAATTTAGTGGAGACAGAAGCATACAGTGTTTATAAAGTCTACAGTAGTATACAGGCATGTCCTAGGACTTCATGTTCACTCACCACTCACTCACTGACTCACCCAGAACAACTTCCAGTCCTGCAGGATCCACTCATGGTAACTGCCCTATACAAATGGACCATTTTTATTTTTGATATCATATTTTTACTGCACCTTTTCTATGTTTAGATATACAAATACCATTGTGCTACAGTTGCCTATAGTATTCAGTACATGCCACACAGGTTTGTAGCCTAGGAACAACAAGCTATCCCATACAGGATAGGTATGTAGCAGGCTGTACTATCTGTGCATGTGTAAGTATACTCTATGATGTTTGCATAAGGACAAAATCACCTAATAACTCATTTCTCAGAGTGTATCCCCATCATGAAGCAATGCACGACTATATCAAGAAGTTAAAAATTAAAAGCCCAAATGTTTATCTTGATATATACTGAAACAACATATAGCAAGATTACACATCCATTCCTCATTAAATTATGTATGGGGGGAAAATTCCTTAACTTGAAAAAGTATTAGAAATCCAAGTAGTTATACTGAAAGGTGAATTACTCCTACTAAAGTTAGAAACAGGCAAGCAATATACTTCTTGGAGTATTCAGCACTGCCCATGTATTGTTGGTACTTAATAAACATTTGGTAAGTCTATTTTATTTTCACCCATCTAGTCCAAAAATTTAACTTACCTCTCTAATTCTCTTGATTTGAATGTAATTTAACCGCCCCCAGTCAAGTTCATCCTTTAAGCATATAAAAACACAATATTCAATATTAAGGTAATAAATTTGAGTTTAATTTGGCTACTATAATACATATGTCTCATCCAAAAATTTAATGATAAATGTAAATTATTGAACTATTAAACAGTGTACTCAAGTTGACCATGGTATGCCCTCTCAGGAGCATCCAATTTTACACTGAAGCCAAAAACATAAGACCCGACCATAAGCATTATACAGAAACTTTGTTTTTTTTGAATTGGAGTCTCACTCCATTGCCCAGGCCAGAGTGCAGTGGCATGCTCATGGCCATCCCAGCATCGATCTGCTGGGCTCTGGTGATGTTTTCGCCTCAGCCTTCCAAGTAGCTGTAACTTTTGTTGTTTTTTTTTTTTTGAGTTGGAGTCTCACTCTGTCACCCAGGCTGGATGTGCAGTGGCATGCTCACAGCCACCACAGTCTTGACCTGCTGGGCTCAGGTGATCCTTCCACCTCAGCCTTCCAAGTAGCTGGAACTACAGGCATGCGCCACCACACCCAGCTAATTTTTGATTTATTGTAGAGATGAGGTCTCGCCAAGTTGCCCAAATTGGTCTCAAACCAGCAGGTTCAGGCAATCCTCTCACCTCAGCCTCCCAAAGTGCTGGGATTATAAGCGTGAGCCACAGCACCCAGCCCAGAAACTCTTTCTATGAGTGTATTTCACTCAAAAATTGAAGGTAGACTCAACTTGATTAACTTGGGGAAAGATGTCTGACAGATTGTATACCAACAAAAAAAAATAATATGGTTAGTCTTGTAAAGGTGAATTTAAAGGATTAACTCATATACTTATTGATAAAGATACATCTAGACACAGCAAATTTACACACAGACAGACCTATATGGTCTTTGAACCAAATCAATTTAGGAAGAGAAAAACAAAACCTAACCAAAAAAAGAATAAAACAAAGGCTAACAGGTTAAGCTTCTTTTAAGTCCATTATCTAAAACTGAGACTAAAACAATGGAAAGCAAAGGCCACAGGGCTCTTAATTTTGGACCAACATGTCCAAACACCCACAGGTATGATATACTCCCAGTCAAAGAGGTTACAGGCATTACAGAAAGATCACTGCAACACAGAGCAGTAAAGCAAGCAGCATGGTTCCACGCAGGTCTGGAGAGCTGCCTTCTGAAAAGAGACTAAAGCAAAAGGATGAGGCCATCCAGACTATAGCCTGCTACCCTCAGGATAGTCATGTTAGCCATCTATAGTGAACTCAACCCTGGTGATAGCACCATCATGATTCACAGGCAAGCTGAGACAGAGGCCGCAGGGAGTCTCTGATCACTCCCAGCCATCTACAAGGAAACAAGGAAGCGGCTCACCAACCTTAGGATGCCGCAGCTCTCCTCTTTGTCGGCAGGCCTGCCATGTCTGAAAATAAAGGCTCCAGAGTTTCAAAATAATATATGACTATCTGAATTTTCTTAAGTCCAATTTCAACACATTGTAACAACAGAAAACTTACAAATTGAATTTTTTCAATGTTGTAAGATTGGGTTCCCACCCGCAGTCACTTCTTCCAGCACAGTTTATTTATTGGGCACCAATAACTCTGGTAAAACTTTAGTGAGAGAAAATATTTTCTCTTTCTACAAGTTTATGGCATGAAAATGTACTAACAACCTGTAGCAACTGCTTTCAGCTAAAAGGACAGAGCCCAAAATGGAGTTTCTCTGGTCACCTTAAGCTCATACACAACGATAATACTTTCCTGGAACCCTGGGTAAGTCACAAGACATTAAGATTAACATCTTTGTCCAAAGAATTTGTCTTTCAGCTACTGACCCTGCCCTTCTCATCTATGTGACTGACCCACCCATCTAGCTGCCAGCCCACCTTTGTCTGTTTGCTGATGACCAACCTGCCCATCAGTCCTGTGACCTTGATGTCAGCTCCTGTGAATGCTTACCTGCTCCAACCCCCACCCCAAAAAGTTTTAAAAACCCCTAGTCTCAGGCATTCACCACCACACTTTCTTTAAGCGTATGGCCCCCTCTCCAATCTTGGAGAGGTGGATCCACCCTCTTTTCTCTGATTTACTTTCTAAACAAAGTTTCTTTTCTAATCTAATTTCTGTGCAATTCTTTGCATCTTACCCACAGCACCAGCCCACTAACCTAACACATAGGTTACACAACAGAAAACTTACTTTAAATGCCTCAACAAGTGCAATACAGTCACTCTTACTGTTTCCAGAGAAATTCACTTTGTTCCTATAACAGATAACAAAAGCATCACTCAACACTACTTTAAAATGACTCTTGCTGTGCATATTTTAAAGTAGTTAAATACTTAAATACCTATATCCATCAAGGTGCTGTCGAAAAGGCATCACAAAAAAATTCTTCAAAGAAAGAGCTGCCGCTAACAACAGAAGAAACAAGAGGATTTAAGATTGTTAGAGTGACATCACAGAAACTTCCCATTAGCATTTATTTGTTCTTATACTTACCTATAATAAGACATTCATCAAGACATCCAAATACATGTCCAAGGACTATGAGTTTACCAAGTTGCTGATTAACAGGAAGTTGTGCTAAAACTCTTCCTAAGAAGGTCAATTCACCATCATGGGGGTTTTCATCTTCTCTCTGCCCACTCACTGCAAGTGCTCCAACCTTTACAAAATAAAATTAATGCTATCAGCAAGCAATGACTTATTTACATTCTTTTTTCTCTTAAGGCAGAGAGTCCGAAATGGAAAATGAAGAAGGTTCTAAAAGAAAACTAAGTCAACTTATGAAAGGTTGATGCTACCAAAAGATTTTATTTTACTTTGTTCTTGAAACTTAGAACACAAAACACATTTTACTGTTTCCTAAAAAGTATGATATTGGGAAGTAACACTCAAGGATACTTCCACAAAAGTCTGTTTACTTCACAGTTTAACAAATACAGCATGCACAGTAGTACTAAATGAAGGACCCCAATGACCATAACATGGTGGCCACTTACAACAAAAACTTACTAAATTATGTACAGGAAAAAAAATTCCCTGAACTTACATAGTGTCTTTCATGGAAACCCATGCAGGTATCATACTGAAAAGGTAAAACACCAGGGACATCCCCAATTTTGAGGGCCAGAAGCAGAACATCCACAGCCCTAGCAAATAGTATGTAGAGTGGGAAGCAGCTTGTACCAAGGTCTTGGTTACAAGTTGCAAGAGCAGAGCATGAGTTAAGTGAGTTGGTCAAAAATCCAAAGTGGAAAGAGCAGGGTTTCCAGGAATGGATGACGAAAGCCGGGAGAAGAGTGAGGAGCAGATGGGGGGAGCCACAGCAGAAGAAAAGAGCTCTATGGATGCTGTTTCTGACACCACCACTGCTCACCACAGACAACAAACAGCACGCATGGGGTGCTGTGGGGAAGCCGTGGAGAGGTAAGAGTAGAGGTTGTGAGTTTCAGCAAGACAACCAAAAAAGTTGCTGTAAACAACATGTACAAAACCTAGAATCAGTTATTCAATCAAATGCTGATTATTTACAACAGTTAAAACATCTTAAATATATCTACATTGCAAAATGTAGGTTCTCCCCACAAAAAAAGTCTTAGCTTTCCCCAACACTAATAAACAGCAGACAGTCCTACCTCCTTTAGTAGAAGAATAGTTCGTTCAATGTCACTCAGGCCAGGCGGGGATAGAGCAGTCGCCAGCAAAGCTCTTGGTTCACCCATGTCAAGTAATTTCACTTTCAATATTGTACTTCCTAATGGACAACGCTGAAAAGAATACAACTTAAATTTTAAAATAATAAAATAACTAAATCAAGTAACCCATTCACACGACCCGTGCTTTTGAGAGAGACAGGAGGAGAGAAAAAGAAGCAAGAAAAGTAGAGAAGATGGAGAAAGAGATGGGAAAGAGAGAAGGAAAAAGGGGGAAGAGAGAAGGAGAGAGAACAAAAGAGAAAGGGGAAAGAGACAAAGGGAGAGAGAAAGGGAAAAAAGAAAGAGAAGGAAAAGAAGGCTAATAAAGTAGGAGAGAAAACAAAGGAGGAAGAGAAAAAGGAAAGAGGAAAAGAAAAGAGGAGAGAGACAGATAAGATGAAAGAAAAAAACTGATTCCACAATTATTAATCAGAAAAAGGACATAGAAAACAGCAGCATTCGAAGACAATCCTATTACAGACCCAACAGACATTCCTCACATTGAAAATGTAAAACTTGGTTAAAGTCCCTAAATGAGAGCCTGGTGCTTCATCAATGGTAAGCTAGTATTGTGATTAAAGACGAGCATGGGTGGGCATGGAAGCTCACACCTGTACTCCCAGCACTTTGGGAGGTAGAACTGAGAGAACTGCCTGAGCCCAGGATTTGAGACCAGCCTGGGCAACTTGGCAAGACCTCATCTCTAAAATAAATTTAAAAATTAGCTGTGTGTGGTGGCACATGCCTGTAGACCCAGCTACTTAGAAGGGTGAGGCAGAAGGATTGCCTGAGCCTGGCAGGTCAAGGCTGCAGGAGCCATAAGTATGCCACTGCACTCCAGCCTGGGTGACAAGAGTAAGACTCTGTCAAAAATAAAATAAAATAAAAGATAAGCATGGTCAGATAATAATTTTTCTGGAATCAAAATTATACAATACTTGAAATTCTATCACTTAGATTATTCAGTAAAATTCTTATATATGAAAAATTAACTTGGACAATGGCCCAAGTGAATTACCAACATCTCAGGAACAACATGATCAGGGATGGAGTTGTCCCAGAAATCCTTGTGGATCAGTCTGTAACAGTACCCTCTAGACACACGCCCAGCACGGCCTTCAAAGGAGAGATGTTCAAACACCATTTGGCATTAATTACCTTAATATTAACATGAAGATATGTTTTCAAACAGTCATCAAATATTAATTAAGAAAAATCTAATTACCTTCTACCTGACTAGGTCAGCAAAAACTTTAGAATAAGTCAGTGTATTCTTAATAAAAATAAGTTATTTTTATTTTAAATTTTAAATAAGGTATTCTAAGTAAGAACTGCCACCGTAAAAACTTAGAATAAGATTAAGTGCTGACCTCTACTCAGTGCCCAATATTACAAAATCCAATGCATACTTCTAAAGAAAACAACCTTGGCCCAACATGCAATAGAAACCAACCATTTTAAATGACACAAATTTCCTGCAAATGCACAGTTCATACTAGAAAGTCATAAGGTTGGAAACAGGCCCTATAATGAGATCAAGGTGGTCATCAGGGCAGCTCAGGCTTCCCACCGCTTCTGTCGTCCACCCATCCTTGTACCACTGTGAGTTACCCCTCCAAGACACCAGCCACTATCCATTACATATATGAGAAATGAACATTCAAAGGACTCAGAACCAAAGTTAGCCTCAGGAGACCATGATACAGACTGCTCCTCTCTTGTGACTGCATAACTTACAGCAATTCTAATCCTAACACTAATAAAATATAGGGGATGAGTAAAGGGAGAGGTGGAAAAGAACCTTTAATAAATATTCAGCTTTAAAAAGACTGGCCCAGGGAGCTTTCCTTCCCCATCTGCAGGGTCAGGAAACTGAGGGAGAGACTGAACTCCTGTCCTTTCCATCCCCACCTGCCTTCCTGGGCCTCTCCCCCCATTGCCAGGAGATTGCATCAAAAGTCTGCACTTCCTCCTCCACCACCTCTCATGATCACCACCATCACACACAATATTTGGAAATGACAGAATGGTCTAAGAAAATCTCACAGTAAGCACAAAAACAAAACAAAAAAACCCCTTCCTGGCAATAGTAAACTCAGAAAAGGTGGAAGATACAAAATCAACACATAAAAATCAATCACATATCTAGGTACTAGTAATGAACATGTGGAAGCCAAAATTAAAACACAAATGCCAATACTTCAAAGGAAATGAAATACTTGGGTATAAATCGAACACAATACATATAGGATCTATATGTTGAAAATTACACAAAGCTGATAAAAGAAGCCAAAGATGGCCTAAATAAACAGAGACACACACTGTAACCAATGCAAGCTCGGCCACTCATCGCTTGTATACCAAAATAAACAAATATAAGATGTAGTGAAAAGGTGATTTTATTTCAAAAGCCAGGTTCATGCCCCAAAGAAACCAGTTCAGCTATTTAGTCTGAGTACAAGGGTTTAAAAAGGGACACTTGGTAGAAACATGTGGGTGTGGCACAGGATGTGTCTTGTTGGCTTATCTTGGGTGAGGGGTCCTCCCAGACGTCCGGTTGGTATTATCTCAGCCTTAGTCAGACTATGGATCAACCATCTTGTGACCCCCTCCCAAGTGGGAGGGTCTTGCAATCAGGTTAGACAAGTGTGTATGGTAAAAAGAAGTTTCTAAAACATGTTTCAAGGCTTAAGATTAAGGGGGCGGGGAAAACTACAAAATACATTTTAAGGTTGAGATCCTCAGTTTCAATACCATGTTCAGGGACTGGACGAGTCAACATAGTAAATACGTGAATTTTTCACAAATTGATCTACAGACTTAACATAATTCCTATCAAAATTACAAGAAAAATTTTTTGTAAATACAGACAAGCTTATTCTAAAATCCCTATGAGAAGATAAAAGACAGAAGAAGCCGGACACAGTATCTCACACCTGTAATCCCAGCACTCTGGGAAACCAAGGCAAGAGGACTGCCTGAGCCCAGGGGTTTGAGACCAGCCTGGACAACTTGGCCAGACCTTGTCCCTACAAACCAAGCAATAAATCAGTCAATAATCCGGTCATGGTGGTACACATCTGTGGTTCCTGCTACTTGAAAGGCTGAAGCAGAAGGATTGCCTGAGCCCAGAAGGTCGAGGCTGTAGTGGCTGTGAGTGTGCCACTGCACTCCAGTCTGGGTGACAGAGTGAGACTCCAACTCAAAACTAAAAAGTTCCAATCCATCATCAAGAAATATCCATCCTAAACACATATGCACTCTACATAGGAGCACTAACTTTCATAAAGCAGCTTCTAGGTAAACTAAAAAAAGATACTGGCTCTAACACTATCATATCTGGGGACTTAAACACCCCACTAACAACCCCAGACAGATCATTAAGACAAAAAGTCAACAAGGAGATCCAGAACTTCAATGTGACTCTTGACCAAATGAACTTAACTGATACCTACAGAACATTCCACCCAACGAGCACAGAATATACATCTACTCATCACCACATGGTACATATCCCTAAGGTCGACCACATCCTCTGCCATAAATCAAGTATAAACAAATTTCATAAGACTGAACTTCTGCCATGCACCTTCTCAGACCACAGCGGAATAAAAATAGATACCAACACCAATAAAGTTCCCCCAAAACACACAAAGACATGGACATTAAACACCATGATGCTAAACAACTCCTGGGTCAACACAGAAAACAAAACAGAGATTAAAAGATACCTGGAAATAAATGAAAATGAAGAAACATCTTACCAAAACCTCTGGGATGCCATGAAAACAGTAATAAGAGGGGAATTAATATCTCTACGAACACACATGAAGAAAATGGAAAGATCACAAGTTAACAGCCTGACAAATCTTCTAAGGAAGCTAGAAAAGCCAGACCACCAAAACCCCAACTTCAGCAGATGAATCCAGATCACCAAAATAAAAGTCCAAATTCAGGACATAGAAGACAAAAATATAATACAAAAAAAAATCAATGAAACCAAAAGCTGATTTTTTTGAAAGGATAAAATAGATTGATGGACCCCTAACTAGACTGACCAAGAAAAAGAGAGAAAAAGCCCAAATAAACACAATCAGAAATGCAAAAGATGAAGTCACAACTGACCCCAAAGAAATACAAAAGATTATTAGAGATTACTATGTACACCTGTATGGAAACAAACTCGATAACCTAAAGGAAATGGAGGACTTTCTTACATCACACAACCTTCCCAGGTTGAAAGAAGAAGAAATCGAGATCTTAAATAGACCAATAACACCCAGAAAATCGACTATGTCATAAGATAACTACCTACAAAAAAAAGCCCTGGACCAGACGGCTTTCCAGCAGAATTCTACAAAACACACAAGAAGGAGCTGATACCATACCTACTGAAAGTATTCCAGGCAATTGAGAAAGATGGAGCTATCCCCAAATCATTTTATGAAGCTAACATCACATTGATACCCAAATCGGGTAGCAATCCAACAAAGAAAGAGAACTATAGGCCAATATCCTTGATGAACATAGATGCTAAAATTCTCAACAAGATTCTAGCAAACTGGATCCAACAACACAGTTCAAAAATCATCCACATCCATGACCAAGTAGGCTTCATCCCACTGATGCAGAGCTGGTTCAACGTCCACAAGACCATAAACATAATTAAATACATCAACAGATGTAAAGACAAAAACCACATGATTATATCATTAGACGTAGAAAAAGCTTTCAATAAAATCCAGCACCTCTTCTTGATAAAAATCCTTGAGCATCTAGGTATAGATGGAACACACCTCAAAATAGTAAGAGTCATCTATGAGAAACCCACAGCCAACACAATGCTAAAAAGACAGAAACTGGAAGCATTTCCCTTGAAAACCGGAACAAGACAAGGATGCCCACTCTCACTCCTCCTGTTCAACATAGTATTGGAAGTCCTAGCTACAGCAATCAGACAAGAGAAGGAAGTCAGGGATATCCAAATAGGAAAAGAGGAAGTTAAGTTATCCCTCTTTGCAAATGACATGATTTTATACCCTGAGACTTTGCCAAAGTCTTTTATTAGTGCAAGGAGGTTTTTGACAGATTCTCTTGGGTTTTCAAGGCATAGAATAATGCCATCTGCAAAGAGAGATTACTTGACTTCTTCTTTTACTATTTGGATACCCCTGATTTCCTTCTCTTGTTTGATTGCTCTAGCTAGGACTTCCAAAACTATGCTGAACAGGAGGGGTGAGAGTCGGCATCCTTGTCTTGTTCTGGATTCAGGGGAAATGGTTACAATTTCTGTCCATTTAGCAGTATGTTGGCTGTGAGTTTCTCGTAGATGGCTCTTACTATTGTGAGGTATGTTCCATTGATACCGAGATGTTTAAGGGTTTTTATCAAGAAGAGGTGCTGGATTTTATTGAAAGCTTTTTCTGCAACTAATGATATAATCACTTGGTTTTTGTCTTTACATCTGTTGATGTATTTAATTATGTTTATGGTCTTGTGGATGTTGAACCAGCCCTGCATCCCGGGGATGAAGCCTACTTGGTCATGGTGGAAGATTTTTGAGATGTATTGTTGGATCCAGCTTGCTAGAATCTTTTTGAGAATTTTAGCATCTATGTTGGCCTGTAGTTTCTTTCTTTGTTGGATCTTTACCTGGTTTGGGTATCAATGTAGCTTCATAAAATGATTGGGAAGAGTTACATCTTTCTCAATTGCCTGGAATACTTTCAATTAGATTGGTGTCAGCTCCTCCTTGTATGTTTTGTAGAATTCTGTTGGAAAGTCATCTGGTCCAGGGCTTTTTTATTTTTATTTTTGGTAGTAATTTTCTTATGACATAGTTGATTTCCTGGATTGTTATTTGTCTATTTAGGGTCTCAATGTCTTCTTGTTTCAACCTGGGGAGGTTGTGTGATGTCAAAAATTCTTACATTTCCTTTTGGTTTTCAAATTTGTTTTCACACATGTGTACATAGTAATCTCTAATAATCGTTTGTATTTCTTCTGGGTCAGTTGTGACTTGATCTTTTGCATTTCTAATTGTGTTTATTTGGGCTTTTTGTCTCTAATTCCTGGTCAGTCTAGCTAGGGGTTCTTCAGTCTTGTTTATCCTTTCAAAAAACTAGCTTTTGGTTTCATTGATTTTTTTT
>CAUYQG010229090.1:0-13706 GCA_963574415.1 Tarsius wallacei | reverse complement strand
GGTGAGACCTCATCTCTACAATAAATCAAAAAATTAGCCGGGTGTGGTAGTGCACACCTGTAGTTCCAGCTACTTGGAAGGCCGAGGCGGAAGGATCGCGGGAGCCCAGCAGGTCGAGACTGCGGGGCCGGGAGCGGCCGGCCACTGCACTCCAGTCTGGGCGACAGCGTGAGACTCCAACTCAAAAAAAAAAAAAAAGAAAGAAAGAAGTTGCTAAAATCCAATTATTACTTTTTCTACCATGTATTTTTTTCCCCTATAAATTAGTTTTCAAAAATGGCACAGGATTTTATTTATCTTTTTTTTTTTGAGTCAGAGTCTCACTCTGTCACCCAGGCTGGAATGCAGTGGCACGCTTACGGCCACCCCAGCATCGACCTGCTGGGCTTCGGCAATCCTTCCACCTCAGCCTTCCAAGTAGCCAGAACTACTGGCATGCGCTACCACGTCTGGCTAATTTTCTGATATATTGTAGAGACAAGGTCTCACCAAGTTGCCCAGGCTGGTCTTAAACCCCTCGGCTCAGGCAACCCTCTTGCCTCGGCCTCCCAAAGTGCTGGGATTACAAGTTTGAGCCACCACACCTGCCCAGATTTTATTTATCTTTTAATCAACAGATCCTAAATTTTATAAAATCCTCCTTAATTTTGGCTTAAGAATCCTTTTTTCTTTTCCTTAGAAGCACGGTCTCATTCTGTTACCCATGCAAGAGTAAAGTGGCACAATCATGGTTCACTGTAGCCTCGAACTCCTGGGCTCAAATGACCCTCCCACCTCTACCTCCCAAGTAGCTAGGAATACAGGTACATATCACCATGCATAGCTAACTTTTCTATTTTTATTTGTTGAAGAGACAGGGGTCACACTATGTTGTCTAAGCTGGTCTTGAACTCCTAATCTGATCTCAAGCGACCCTCCCTCCTT
This sequence comes from Tarsius wallacei, assembly GCA_963574415.1. Taxonomy (NCBI): domain Eukaryota; kingdom Metazoa; phylum Chordata; class Mammalia; order Primates; family Tarsiidae; genus Tarsius; species Tarsius wallacei. Next base: position 12,782 of record CAUYQG010229090.1, on the reverse strand, counting down.
GGCCTCTCAAAGCACTGGCCTTATAGGCACGAGCCACCATACCAGACCCAAAAGTCAATTTTTTAGTCCTGTGCCAAAAACCACAGTACCCAAGTGGACAGTGACTACCCTATCTCCTGCCACAGTCACCTTTTAAATTAACTGACAACAGCATAGGATTTACTTTTCCTTCGATAGTTATTTGTTGAGCTCCTACAATTTGCCAGGCACTATGCCAAATACAAGGGGATTAATAGTGAGGAGAAAGAGACACACTCCCTGCCCTCATGGTGCTTACAATTTAGCAAAGGAAACAATCACTAATAAATGCATAATGACGAACTGAATTAAGTATACTGAAGAAAAGGAACCCAGGCCTTTGAAAACAGAACAGAGAATCAGATAAAAATTCAAAGTCTCTGTCATTTCCAATGACTGCGACTCCTCCATAATCACAATTTCAGGTGTTCCGCTCTGTCCACCACCTCCTGAGTTCCCAGCTTACTCCCGTCTCCACCAATCCCTCGACCCCACCAAGACTTACAACTCATGGGTGCCATCACCTTTTCACTGTCCCTTGCCCCCTCCTGTCCTTTCTTTCCACATATCTCAGCCTAGAGTCCATCACCAATCACTATATCACTCCCTTCCCATGCCCCTTGTTCACTTCCTCATACTCTAGCAAACTCCTGGTGAACTCCAACTCTCTGCCTTCTCCATGCTTTTGCCCATGCAGCAGAACACTGCTAGATTAGAATACACAGTCATGCCAAACTTGTCTCCCACTAAATCTGGGACCACAAGTCTCAAGAGAGCCCTAAGGCTGCCTGCAAGGATACTGTAAATCCAAGTCAACTCACTCAATCATGTACCTGGACAATTATTTCACACCTCTTCCTTCCTTTTCACTCTCCATAATCTGCTTACCCATCCTCACTCTTGGGTGATGATCTTGCATCCTGCAACACTCTGAGTTGATGCTATCAAGATAATTTCTTCAAACTCCCAGTAGCACATCTGTCTAACTACCAGCACGAGTCTAACTACCAAACATGCTGCCTTCTCTCCTGTTACTATAGGAGGACTGCCCATGTGTCTATTGAATGCACACTTGTGCACTAGATCCCATCTCCTGGATTCTTTCTCTCCCACATCAGCAAGTGTTTCTTCTCCACTGAACTATTCCCATTATCTTCAAACATGCTGTTTTTTCTCCCATCTCTGAAAATTTCTCTACTCTCCTAGACAGCCTTCTCATTCCAGCTAATGCTCCATTTCTCTACCACCTTTATGACAAATAGCCTTTGCAGAGTTCTCTTTTCACTGTCTCCAATATTTCTCCTTCCATTCTCTCATGAACCTACTCCAATTAGACTTTACCTCCTTCATCACCCCTATCACCAATGACTTCCAAAGAGCCAAGCCCAATGGCCAAATCTTAGGCCCCCTACATCCAACCAGCAACATCTGACACAGACCACTTACTCCTGGAAACACTTTTTCACTTGACTTCCAGTACAACGTAAACTCTAACACATCCCTAGCCACTTCTTCTTGGTCTTCTTTGCTGTTCCTTTTCTCTTCAAGGACCTCTTTATATCATAGTGTCCCAAGCCTCAGCCCTTGGACCTTTCATCTTCTTTCATCTACTCCCTTGGTGATCTCATTTAATTACAGCTTGAAATACCATCAATGTTGACAACACTCAAATTTATATCTCCAGTCCAGATTGTTTTGTTGAACTCCAGACACATCTATCCAACTGCTGCTCTCTTATGTATAAAAGGCATCTCCAATTTAATATGCCCCAAAGCAAAGCTCTTATCTTCCCAAAGTCTGTACTAGCCATCTCAGTCCCCATCTTAGTTGATGACAACCCCTTTCTTGGTCAAGCAAAACTGTGGATCCTATCCTGAGTCCTCTCTTTCTTTAACATCCTTTACACCCAATTCATCAGTAAATCCTGTTCACTCTACCTTTAAACTGTCTCCACTTCTCACCACCTTTACTGCCAACACTCTGATCCAAGTCACTACTATTGTGCCTGCACTGTGGAACCAGCTCCTGACTACCTCCCTGCATCTACCCTTGCTTCCCTACTGTCTCCTGTCAACACTGCAACTGGAATGATCCTTAAAAAACATAAAGCTGGGCCAAGCACGGTGGTTCAAGCCTGTAATCCCAGTACTTTGGAAGGCCGAGGTGAGAGTATTGCCTGAGCCCACATGTTCAAGAACAGCCTGGGCGACTTGGTGAGACCTCATCTCTACAATAAATCAAAAAATTAGCCGGGCATGGTAGTACATGCCTGTAGTTCCAACTCTACTTGGAAGACTGAGGTGGAAGGATCGCCTGAGCTCAGCAGGTTGACCTTGGGGTGGCCGTGAGTATGCCACTGCACTCTGGCCTGGGCAACGGAGTGAGACTCCAACTCAAAAAAAAAACAAAACATAAAGCCACTATTCACAATAGCAAAAACAATGGAACCAACCCTACTGTCCATCAAAAGTAGACTGGATAAAGAAAATGTGGTACATATAAACAATGAAATATTATGCAGCCATAAAGAAGGACAAAATTGTGGACTTTGCAGCAAATTGGATGGAACTGGAGACAATCATACTTAGTGATCTATCACAGAAACAAAGAACCGAATACTACATGTTCTCATTCATAAGTGGGACCTGAACATTAATCACAATAGCACGAGAGAGGGATCAGCAGTTGTGGGACACTGTCAGGAGAGAGAGGGAGGGACAGCACATAACAACACAAAGTATACCTGGTCTTATACCCGGAGCGTGAGGGTCAGTTGGAGGCCCAAACTTCACCTGCACATAGATTACTTATGTACCTATTCCTGTCTTGTACTCCACATATCTATAATAAAATAAAGTAAAATTTAAAAAAAAACAAAATTATATAACTAGTCTGCTCAAAATGGTCCAACAGCTTCCCATCTCAGAGTAAAACCAAGACCTTGCAGTGGCCCTACGTGATCCATCTCCTGCTACTCTGTCCCTCACTCACTCTGCTACCTGCCACTGGCGTCCAGCTATTTCTCAAACAGGCCAGGCATACTCCAACTTTAAATATTTTGCACAGGCTGCTTCCTCACTCTTCCTCCTCCCACCCCAGAAATCGATATTTCTCAGTCCTTTATCTCTTTCAATGTCTTTGCAGTGAATTCTTCTTCCCTGTCCAGCCTATTTGAAATTGCAAACCAGCACCCCAACTCTGCACTCTCCATACGCCTTACCTTGTTCCATATTTTTCCAGAAACCCTGATCATCTTCAAACACAATATATAATTTACTCATTCTGATTATTGTTTCCCCATTGGAATATAGGATCAGGCAGGACAAGGATTTTGTTTATTTTTTACTCATGCAACTCAGATGCCTAGAACAGTACCTGGCATGCTGTAGGTACCCAATAAAGATGTGTTAAGTGAGTACATTAAATGAGAGGCAGAGACATCACTACTAAAGTCACAATTACAATACGCATCATTTATCCAGGAGTGAAGATGGTGATGACGGGAAAGGACCACTGTGTTCCCATTAACAGGTCGGCATGTATTCGTGCATTTACACAAATGTGTTTATCAAATTATCTGGTTGTTGCTTTGGAAAATAGCCTGAAGCAAAAAGAAAGCTCCAAACACCTGGTATCTGGGAGATAGTTTAAGGATTTCTAAAACTTTCCTGACTTGTACCCCCATCTATCAACCTACTCCAAAGAGTAAACAACTATGAACTTGTACTCCTAGGGCAAATGATGGGTGTGGCCCGTCAAACCCTAAATATTTTTAAAGAATCGTGTTTTAGCTTTAAAAGTCACATACATTTTGTATTTGTCTCTGTAAAGTATCTATTTGTCTTTTCAATTTCCCAAATGATCTTAAATTAAAATCCACCGTCCAGGAGAGAGAGCCAATTAGAAGCCCAAACCTGCATGCAACCTACATATGCAGTAAATTTCCACTTGTACCCTACAACCTGAAAATAAAAAAATTAAAAATTAAATAAATTTTTTAAAGTAAAATTCATAAGCCAGAAAAGGATGCCATGTGTGCCTTGGGTACCACACACTCACGAGGTAGCCAGGGTACACTAGTTTGAGAATCACTGGGCACTGGACATGACCAGACAAGAGCCATGAGGCATGCAAAGTCCAATGGGGGCATAAATAAAAGACCCATTCCACAGTCTTTCTCTGAACCTCCCAAACTGCGCATTTTAAAAGGTTCTATTAAAATTCTCCCTTGAATTAAGTGAACCCTGGGTAAATTTCTGGCTTTGCTTTCATAGTCTTCTAATGACCACACACTGCATTCTAGAGTTATTTAGAGCAGCTGAATGTCACATTTTCTGTTTTCCTCTAACATCCTTAGCAACTTGGAAGAAGTCATTACAAATGATTAGAGAAATCAGGGAGAAGAACATTTTTAATGAAAATGATATTAATGGGCATATCCATTTATAACTAAATAAGACAAAAGAAATAAAATGCTCCATCTTTTAAATAAAATCTTGGGGTGGAAGGAGGTTGAGCTTAGACAGCAACAGCTCAACCATTTAGCCCTTTGCTTCCTCTATACTGATTCCCACTCTCAGCCTCTTTCCTCTTTCTTCCCCTGCTCCTCCGTCATGCCTTAACTTTTAGATGAAAGGCCACATTGAGGGTGCAGAGAATTCTTTGCTGTGGTGGGTCTAAATCAGACCTCTGAACCCCATTCAATGCAGCTGTCCTTAACATCCATGAAGAGTTCTGACTTTCAGGCTATGTTACAGTCTGAATTGTGCGCTCCAAAAACTCACATGTTGAAGTCCTAACCCCTGACACCTCAAAATGTGACTTTACTGGGTCTTCACAGAAATAATTAAGGTAAAATAAGGTCATTAAAGGGAACTTAATCCAATAGGACTGATGTCCTCATAAGAAGAGGAGATTAAGACACAGACACAGAGGGAAGACCATGTGAAGACCTCAAGAGAAGACGGCCCTCTACAAGCCAATGAGAGACGCCACTGAAAAAATCCAACCATGCCAACACCTTGATTTCAGACATCTAACCTTCAAAATTGTGAGAAAATAATTTTTGTGTTTAAGCCCCCCAGTCTGTGGTACTGTGCTACAGTAGCCCTAGCAAACTAATGTAGCCTGTAAATAAGAGATGCAATGAAGTCACAATGAGGGAGAGAGTAGAAAGATGTGGGAGTAGTTCACGACAGAGCCAAGAGGGCAGAAACAGAGCGGCAGACAGAGGGAGAATACAATTCTGAAAATCAGATTGTGTTTTTAGCCCTAGAAATGATCCTGGCTTTGTCCTGCATAGTTCCTCCCTCGCCTCTTCTAATATATTCTTGCACCTGGCAAAGAGTGTCACCTCTCCTGCTGGCAGTAGAAGGTTTTTCAGAGCTCCACAGGAGGCCCAGCTCAGTCTTCCACAGGTCACTGTGCATGAAATACAGGCTGAAAACAGAGGACCCTTCACCTCTACAGCAGGACAGCCCACTTCCCGTGAGCCTCCAGGTAAGGCAAAGACTTTGCTAACTGCCCAAGAGACAACTCCTGCATCTCAGGAGGTCACAGGAAAGCAAGTCCTGTTTGTTTTACATTCAAAACGGTAAAATTTCTGACCTGGCTCAGATTCAACTAAGATTCTGGCTGCTAAAAATTCACAAATGTGTTCTCTGTTGTGCATGGCAGGGGGTACGTGGAAGGTAAGGAAGAAAATGGTTTCTGTTTTGTCAAATGACACCCAGTTGCCCCAAGTGAAGAGGCTCTTCTCTCAACAGCAATTATGCAGAGGAATTGGTTCGTGGGAGAATCCTGAATCCAATCAACCCTGTTTTCTTTGCAATGATAAGGGCTTACCAGGAAAAATCCATAATTCCAGCACTAATACAGTCTTAGTAAGATCTGCCAATAAATCTTCAAAGAAAATCTGTTAGCAGTGGTGTTTTAAATAAATAGGAAAAACATATTACATGATACAAATTAAATAGCACACCTTATTATGGCACAAATTCAGGTTTCTCCCAGGTAAAATTTTGTTCCCTAAAGCTACACAGAAGCCAAACAACAGCCCTAGTCCTCCTCCCAAGATCAGAGTTAAAAATTCAGTGGGTGCAGAAGGAGCAGGACTGAGAATAAAAAATAATAATAAAATAAAAAATTCACTCAGTCAACCAGTATTTCCTGAGCACCTACTATGAGCCAGGAAGCAAAATAAAAACGGGACTAAGACAAATGAGACACAGTCCCAGCCTTCAAAGAACTCATTATCAAGTAAAGTAGACAGACACAAAAATCAATGGATTATAGTGCAGTGTGATCCGTGTTCCGATAGAGGCAAAGTGAAAGAAGAAAGGGAAACTGAGAGGTGATACTTGTGCTCAGGATTCTGAAGGTACTTGAATTTGAACTTCCAATCAGAAGGATATGAGACAGAAATCACGCTGGTTTTAACACTTTATAATCTCAAGTCAGTCTGACAAAGTATGTCCACTTTAAACTGCCTCTCCCTTTCCTGCACCCACAGTCTACATAACTGTAATTCAGCAGGTCTAGACAGATTGTTACCTTTCAAAGTCCTCAAAAGAGATAAGTTGGGATCGCCTGGGGAGCAATAATTTTTTTTGTCTCTATACTTGAAAGAAAACCAGTTGGGCGTGGTTGCTCATGCCTGTAATCCCAGCAGAGACAAGAGGATTGCCTGAACTCAGAGGTTCGAGACCAGCCTGAGCAATATGGCAAGACCTCATCTCTACAATAAATTTTTTAAAAAAAATTAGCCGGGCGTAGTGGTGCATGCCTGTGGTTCCAGCTACCTGGAAGGCTGAGGCAGAAGGCTCGCCTAAGCCCAGCAGGTCAAGGCTGTGGAAGCCATGAGCATGCCACTGCACTCCAGCCTGGGTGACAAAGTGAGACTCCAACTAAAAAAAAAGAAAAAAGAAAAGAAAGGAAAACTAGGTAGCTAGAAAATGGTAGCTATAGCAGTAGAGAAAACTCACAGATGACAAGTAGTGCTATTCTGGGTATCTCTGATCTCTTGGATTTAACTGCCCCTTGAGGCATGGGCCTTGGGATGTCTGTGAGGGTGGCAGCCTGTAATGGAGAGAGTTCCAGACGGTGGTTCCAGATACCTGGTCCCACCCACCTTAGCACCTAACTGGACACATTTTATTTAATTTCATAAACTTCGACTTTCCCGTCTGTAAAATGGGGTTATACCGTCTACTCAGACTACCTCATAGAAAGCTTGGGAAATCAGAGGATCCATGAGAAGTAAAAATGCTCTTAAGCCTGAAAAACACCGTGCAGATATAAGACAGGGTTATAATTAACCTAGCCACAAAGCTGCCTTAGGGTTTGATTAAAATACACTGTACCTCTCTAGATCGACAAAGTGTGAATATGGTTAAAAAATAGGGACAGCTACTCCAAAACAGAGACAGTTGGTGTGTGGGCAAACCCCCATAAGCATTTTCTATGCCAGGAAACCTGCATATGCTTAGAAACTAGCACGTTTCTGTTGGCCTTATAGCAGCAGTGTAGGAGAGCTCGCAAAATTAAATCTGTAACAGCAACACCACTGCCAAACACAACTGTCCCAACTCCCAAGAAATATGTAGACCGCCAACCCCTGTCAATGGACTAAAATATGCCCTGCACTATTAGACAAGGGAACCCCATGCAGCGGGCACACACAAGATAAATGCAGAGTCGCTAGAAAAGGGACCACTGCCCTACACGTCTCAAAGCCTATGAGTAAAAACATTATTTAATAAGAGATGAGTTCCAGATAGAGAAACTCTTTCCCCACCTGACAAATGATTCACATAAACAGTACTTTTTCTATCTGATTACAGTAAATTTTCCAATACAATGAATGCTTTGTTTGACTGAACCATTTAATAGTCATTCACACTCTCTAATGAAACTACTAATTACAAAATCTTTGCATTGCAGGCAATAAAAAAGGGTTGCTAACCTCTTTACAGTGCTTTAGTTCTGCCATCAAGTAGCAATTACTCTTCAATGGCCTCCCTCTTTTTCACTATTCCCACCTCAAATATCCCAATCAAACCTCCTAAAAAAAACTAAAATCTATTCAAACACAAAATTAAGTACACAGTATGCACACATGTACACACACACACACACACACACACACACAACCACATCCTATCCAAGAACTTGAAGAAGAATGATGGAGGTAGGGACAAGGACCCTGAAGAACCAGCATATTCAGATTATTCATGTACACTGGCTAATCCAGAAAGAGCAGGGTCTCAGCTCACTGCACACGGGTCACGCAATTTTTAGTAATATGGCCGTTAACACTAAACTCCACCACAACAAAAATATTTGATACCTCATAGAATTGACTGTACCAGAATATACTACATATATTTTTATTTATAGACAGCTACCTGTTGTCCATCAGTCTCCCCAGCTGCTGTTGCCAAACAAAACAGAGGGAAGCACTAAGGCATCATTAAGACATGTTTAGCTGGGCTCGGTGGCTCAGTCTGTAATCTCGCGCCTTGGGAGGCTGAGGTGAGTGGATTGCCTGAGCTCGTGGGTTCGAGACCCGCCTGGGCAAGCGAGACCTCATCTCTACAATAAATCAAAAAATTAGCCGGGCGTGGTAGCGCGCGCCTGTAGTTCCAGCTACTTGGATGGCTGAGCGGAAGGATCACCGGAGCCCAGCAGGTCGAGGCTGCGGTGGCCGGGAGCGGCCGCTGCACTCCAGTCTGGGCAAGAGCGAGACTCCAACTCAAAAAATAAAAAAAATAAAATTCAGTCACCTTCAAAGTACTCTACATTTGATGCAATACACCTATAAAGATGCTTTTTCCACTGCTCAAAACAGTTTTTGAACTCGTCAATTTTGAAGCCTTTTACTGTTTCTACAGTTTTTGTTTCGCCTCTTCCACATCAGCAAAACGTTTCCCTTGGAGGACTTGTTAAATTTTTTTTTTTTTTGAGTTGGAGTCTCACTCTGTCACCCAGACTGGAGTGCTGTGGCCACTCCCGGCCACTGCAGCCTTGACCTGCTGGGCTCTGGCAATCCTTCCGCCTCAGCCTTCCAAGTAGCTAGAACTACAGGCCACGCCCGGCTAATTTTTTTTTTTTAAATTTATTGTAGAGATGAGGTCTCGCCAAGTTGCCCAGGCGGGTTTTGAACCCATGGGCTCAGGCACTCCACTCACCTCAGCCTCCCAAAGCATGGGATTACAGGCTGAGCCCCTGAGCCTGGCTAAGTGACTGAATTTTAAAACATGTAAGAGTAAATATACACTTTTTAAATAAATAAATTCCAGGGTTTTTTTTGGTCCCCTTGAATGTTGAATAAGTAAATGGATCAGTAGATGTGTTTAATGCATCTAAATACTACCTGGGAAAATTTTACAATAGAACAATTAGGGAAATATAGGATTCCTGTTTTGAAATTATCCCCAATATTTCCTCCACTAAACCAAGAGAAAGCACATCATCCTTTCTGGGGACAAAGCTGATCACAATTTGCCCTAGACAGAAGAGAGACTCCTGTGATCCTAAGATGCTTAACTCAGCATTGCACTTTTCTTTTGGTAGAAAAATGTCAGTGAAATATATTCCCATTTGTACTTTGTGTCTACAGGCCATGTTTCAACGTAGCTGCTGTTTTAATTTATTTCAAATACCTATAGTGTTCCTTTTTCTACTAGTGCACATGAGGAAAAATGTCTCTTATTACAGCTTCAAAATTATCTACAGTAGGCTATAAAAAATACACTTTAAAGTGCTATTTTGGTGATCTCTAAAAGAGCCAGAAATGTGTTGCAAGATCATGTGGCTATATATTAGCAGTCAGCCGAGTGTCATTTTAACTAACTGGAAACAGTTCTCCAAGGTCATTGGTAACCTCACATTCCCAAATTGCCATGCATGAAGGAGCCACAGTGCTCTACCTGTCATCTTAGCAAGGTGTAATATAAGCTAGATGACGAGAGTCTATGGCATTGTATGCAGCGTATTTCTTCATCTTACCAGGTGGCTCATAAAACCATGTTAGTTTATTTCATAAACATGGAGTGTCTACTCCATGATAGACCCTTGAGCTAGGAATGTGAAGACACCAGCATTCACAGTCAAGTGGGAGGAGACAGAGAATAGTGAATGTGATGAAGTGTATCAGCGTTTTTACTGGATCTGCTGACCTCTTAGTCAAATATGTCTCATTTAGGTAAGCCTGCTCTCATGTAGCATCCAGATGAAAGTCTTTTACAATAAAGTTTAAAAACAAACTACAAAAAAAGAAAGTCCCCTACGTTCTTTAGTGAGGTTGAAGGAATCAGGAGAACTGAAGTGTTTCCTGTGTTGCCAGTAAAATGGGTTTGAGCTATGTATGTCAGCATTTCCTGACAGGTGTTACGGCAGGGTGGGGTTTTCTCTGGAGCACCAAAGAGCACATGGGAACTAGTCTGGAGTTGGAGCATTGCTGTATTTTTATGTCATGGGTTAAATGTTAGCAAGTAGAGACATCTAATCATTAGAAAAAGTAAAACAATGGAAGTAGGTTAACGGTACTAGACAGTAAACGTTTACCTTCTTTAGGTCAATTGTTTCTATTTCTTTGCCGAGTTAAAAGGATGCCCTCCTGGGGACCAAAATGGGGTGGTTGTGTTGTAACTAGATAATCATGTTAAATTAAGCTATGGGGTATGACAGGCTGAAAATTGTTAGGAGAAAGTCTAACACCTTGCTAAGTGTGAATGAAAGCCTGAGAGTTGCCAATTTGATGAGGTGTTAAGACACCTTTTCTGAAATTGGACCAAAGAGGTAAAAAAAAGCTTCACCATCTGAATAACATATTTGCATTATAAAACTTAAAATAATCTGTTGTGTACTTATAGACTTTTTATTTTGATCATCTGTGTCAAATCTGCTTTTAAATATTGGTTCCCCAAATTCTAAATATGGGGTTTTATCTCTTTCCAGTTAATGTATTCACTGACCTTCATAACTTTTCCCAAAGATGCTCATAGCAGAGAGCTGTGAGGTATGAACATACCCTGGCCCTAGACTATTGGAGTTTTGTGAGTCTTCCTCTTCTCACTGTTAATGATGTAGAGTTCTGATGTTCTCTTCTAGGACAGCTGGGAATCTTTTCTCCATAACCCTTGTAATTGTCATTTATATGACTGTCATGGGCTTACTGATGACAGCATCCTTCTCTGCTCCTGGGATTGTGTTCCTTAGGGTGAAGAGGGGGGAGGATTCTCTAGCAGGCAAGTCAGGTCTGAGAGAGGCACTCCTCAAGCTTTCTGAATACCCCTTTATCTGCACAAAACTGAGAGTTAAAAGACTGAAAATAGATGGTTAAACCACTTCAGTGATTATCTCCTTATTTTTGTTACTTAAAAGCCAGTTTGCCGTTCTGTGTATGCCTTTGGGTGTGTCAAGCCATGATTTAGAGCTTGGGTCTTCCTCCTGATTCCCTTTACCAAGTTCTGAGCAGTGTATTTTGCTGATTACAGTCCAGGCTCATTGTTCCTGCCAGGCCACACCCCCACTCCTGGTTTCTTTTATGTGTTCTCTAAAAATATTTTAAACAGACATGCTCTGCCAAGTGATTTCCAACCTAATGGGAATCAATTAAAATGGGAAGACATGGAGGTGTATTCACTGCTTGTTTTCTGCTCTCTTACATAATTTATAATGTGTTCTACTCAACTACCTGAGTATTGGTTGGTGACTTCTGAGCCCACTGAAACAGGCGTTCATAGACATTTCCATCATAGCAGCCAAGTGCTGAATTTAAACACTGATCGGTGAAGTCAAAAGCATCAGTCAACAAGATGGCATCCTTCCTGAGAAAGGAAACGAGGTTGTGAGTATTTAATTTGCTCTTATGAATCTAATTAATCTGGGCTAGTGAATAACAACACTTAACTAGAAGTTGCATCATTATTCACTTTTTGAACAATTCAGATGTGTGTGTAACTTTTTTTGTGTGTGTTAGGGTCTCCTGTCACTCAGGCTGGAGTACAGTGGTACGATCACAACTCACTGCAGCCTTGATCTCCTTCCTGGGCTCAGGCACTCAGGTGACCCTTCTGCCTCAGGCTCCCAAGTGGCTGGGACTACAGGTACATGCCACCATGCCCAGCTACTTTGAAATATCTTTTTTTGGTAGAGTTGAGGTTTTGCAATGTTGCCCAGGCTGTCTTGAACTAGTGGGCTCAAGCAATCCTCCCTCCTCGGCCTCCCAAAGTGCTAGAATTATAGGCATGAGCCATTGTGCCCAGCCAGCTTTTTTTTTTTAAAGTTTTTATTTTTCAATCTGTTATATATGTATAGTTTAGTTAAAGAGTTCCTTAAGACTTGTTTGACAAACAACACATCCTTATCTCATCTCTGCTTTTTCTCCCCAGAGGCAATCATTGTTAACATTTTAGCTGATATTTTCATATTTACCTGAATATCTAAACATCTTGTTTATATTGCTGCTTTTTTTTTTTTTTTTTGAGTTGGAGTCTCAGTGTTGCCCAGACTGGAGTACAGTGACCGCTCCTGGCCACCGCAGCCTCGACCTGCTGGGCTCCAGCGATCCTTCCGCCTCAGCCTTCCGAGTAGCTGGAATTACAGGCGCGTGCTACCATGCCCGGCTGATTTTTGATTTATTGTAGAGATGAGGTCTCGCCAAGTTGCCCAGGCGGGTCTCGAACCCACGGGCTCAGGCAATCCACTCACCTCAGCCTCCCAAGGCGCGGGATTACAGGCTGAGCCACCGAGCCCGGCTA
>CAUYQG010229087.1:0-24547 GCA_963574415.1 Tarsius wallacei | reverse complement strand
TTGGATGGCCCTCCATGGGGTCTCTGGATGTTCATGTCACTGAATCTGTTTGGAAAGTTGTTACAGGGACTCCTAGTCACCCTGACTAGTTTCCCTATATAAACCAATGGTTAGGATTGGTCTGAAATTCACCTCCATGGTTAAAGGGATGCTCCCTTGAGATTCCCAGTTGTGTCTTTGTTTCTAAACCTCTTAATCTGCTTCTTTGTTCACATGTTTCTAAACCACTTTGTCCATTTCCTGGACAATGTCTTACCATGCTTTATTCATCCCGTAACCCTCCTTTTTCTTGTCCACCTCCATCTGAACCAACTCCTGCCTCCTCTGATCTGTATCCCATTTTACCCCCTACTGAAGATCCCTTGAAGACCCAGTTATCTCTGACCATGGTCCTCTGCCTCTGCCTTATAATCCCCAGGCTCCTTCACCTACTGTTACTTCTTCACCTACCATTACTTCTTCCACCTCCCCTTTGCCTTCTCCTCCTTTGGCTTCCATCTCTGATCCTGGACCAATCTGGCCCCTCTCATTCCCCTCTGGAAAGTTCCCTCTCCTGGGGGCACAAATCAGACTGAGTGACCCTTCATGGTATATGTTCCCTTTTCCACCTCTGATTTGTACAATTAGAAATACCAAAATCCACCGTTCTCAGAGAAACCACAGGTTCTGACTTCTCTAATTGAATCTGTCATGTGCACTCAACGCCTCACCTGGGATGATTGTCAACAGCTGAGGCTAAAAAGTCTGTTTTACTCTCAATTGTGGGTACATAAGAGGAAAGTCAGGAAATTTTAAATGAGGTTTGTCCCTCTTTTTAACCCAGATTGGGACCCTAATGCTTTGGCAGGGCATTAGATACTTATCTCCGGACTCTATTAGCTGGTTTGAGGGGAGCAGTCTGGAAACATACCAATCTTTCTAAAACTACTGATTCTCCAGGGTCCTGAGGAATCTCTGGGGCTACTTCTTGAATGCCTTCAGGAGGCTTTTTGTACCTATACCCTGTTTGATCCCTCAGCCTCTGAGAATGCTCGAGCTATCAATTTGGCATTTGTGACTCAGGCGGCTCCGCACATCCAGAAAAAGTTACAAAAGTTTGAGGGCTTCGCAGTAATGAATATTGCTCAGCTACTTGAGGTAGCCCAAAAGAGTTTTAATAACTGTGATGCCGAGAAACAGAAAACAGGTGGCACAAGAGGCAGATAAAATCACCAAATGTTAGGCAAAAATATTGGTAACTGCCCTCCAAGTCTCCTGACCTGACCCACGTCCACCACGCCAGAGAAAAGGGGCAACTAGGAAAGGACAACAGGGGACTGAACATTCCCCATTAGCTAAGGATCAATGTGCATATTGCAAAGCATTCGGTCACTGGAAAAAAGATTGTCCCTGTAGCCTGAAAGCAGACGACTCAAGCCAGTCTTGGTTTTGTCCACTACTGGGGGAACTGAGAATGACTCTGACTGAAGAGGTCAGGGCTTTTTTTCCTTAGGCTCCCAAGAGCCCATGGTAACTGCCGCTATCGGGGGCCACCCAGTCCAACTCTTGGCGGATACCGGGGTGGAACTGTCAGTCCTAAAGTCACCATTAGGACCCATGTCCAACAAGCACATTTCTGTTCAAGGGGTAATGAGTGCAATTGCAAACTTCCAACCAGACCATTGATTTAGGTCAGAAACGAGTTACCCACTCGTTCCTAATAGCCCCTGATTACCCTTACCCTCTCAGGGGCTGGGATTTGCTATGAAAATTCAGAGCTATCATTGTGTTTTTACCTGACAAAACTGAAATGGTTGTTCCCACTGCCTATCAGATGCTTTTAACTGTTCTGCTCTCTGAAGGATACCTTCTATCTTCTTCTAACTCTCCCACTGAGAATGTCTCATCAAGTTTGCTTCAACAGCTACAGCAAGAATATCCCTTGGTCTTGACAGAAACAAATCCACCAGGATTGGTACAACATCATCCCCCAGTTGTGGTAAGTCTATTGGCATCAGCCACCCCAATCCAAGTATGTCAATACCCTATGAGTTTGAAGTCTTGAAGGGGAATTGCTCCTCATATCAAAAGACTTTTAAAGGCTAATACACTAACACCATACAAGTCAGCATGGAACACTCTTTTCTTGCCAGTTCAAAAACTGGGAACTTCTGACTACCGACAAGTTCAAGATTTAAGAGAGGCCAATAAGTGGGTTGAGCCAATTCATCCTACTGTTCCCAACCTATACACATTGCTCAGCCTGCTTTCCCCTCAACATCAGCTGTACACTGTGCTGGATTTAAAAGGTGCCTTCTTCTCTATTCCCTTATCCCCTGTCAGTCAACCCATCTCTGCCTTTGGATGGACAGACCCTGACTCGGGGGACACCAGTTAGCTAACTTGGACCCAGCTGCCACAAGGGTTCAAAAACTCCCCAACTCTTTTTGGAGAAGCCTTGCAACAGGACTTATTAGGGTTCTGTGCCTTGCACCCTGGATATACTTTACTCCAATATGTAGATGATCTCTTGCTCATGGTGGCAGATTTGAACACTTGTTTAAAAGGTACCAAAACTCTGTTACAGCTCCTCCAGGACGTGGGCTACCATGTATCAGCTAAAAAGGACAGCTCTGCTCAACCGAAGTCTCCTATCTAGGATACTGGCTAAAAAAGGGTAAGCGAACTCTAACCATGAGCTGGAAGGAAGCCATACTCTGAATCCCCACGCCAACCTCAAAAAAAAAACAGGTATAGGAATTACTGGGGTTGGGATACTGCTGGCTGTGGATCCCAGAATTTGCTGAAATTGCTAAGCCTCTATACAGAATCACTGCAGGGGATCAGCCCTTAAAATGGACTGCCACTGAGGAACAAGCATTCCAGCAGATAAAGATAGCTCTTACCCAAGCTCCTGCTTTAGCCCTCCCAGATGTTACCATGCCTTTCCACTTGTTTATTCATGAACAGGAGGGAATCACCAAGGGGGTTCTTACCTAGACCCTAGGACTCTGGAGGTGACTGGTGGTTTATTTGTCTAAAAGATGAGAACCAGTGGCCTCTGAATGGCCATCCTGTCTTTGGGCTATTGCCATTACAGCTGTGCTGGTTAGGGAAGCAGGTAAACTTTTGGTCAAAACCTAACCTTAAAAATTCCCCATGCTGTTGAGACTCTGCTCTGGGGAGCCTCTGGCTGCTGGATGTCAAACGCTTGTGTCATCCAGTATCAAAGCCTCCTACTTGACCAGTCTAGACTAACTTTCTCTCCCACTCAGAGTCTCAACCCAGCAACCCTACTGCCTGATGACAATCCAGAAACACCAATTCATAACTGTGAGGGTGTACTATACATTTCACAAGCCAGCCACCCCAATCTGTGGGACACTCCTTTGAGCCAGGCTGATGCTGACCTGTTCACGGATGGCAGCAGTCTGGTAATAATGGGAGTCCACAAGGCTGGTGTGGTGGTAACCATGGCTCACGATGTAATCTGGTCACAGTCTTTGCCCAGTGGCACATCCACCCAGAAGATTGAGCTAATTGCTTTAACCCAGGCCCTTCACTGGGGAACCGAAAAATGGATAAATATTTTTACTGACAGCAGATATGCTTTTGCTACTTTCCATATTCATGCCATGATCTATAAGGAATGAGGACTTCTTACCACAACAGGTAAGACTATAAAAAACAAAGTGGAAAGTTTAGCGCTTTTAGAGGCTATATGGCTCCCCAAAGAGGTAGCTGTCATCCATTGCAAGGAACACCAAAAATCAGGCACTCCAGAGGCAATAGGAAATCACCTAACTGATTGGGCAGCTTGTGAGATAGCGGAGCTCTCAATTGAGACCCTCACTATCCTGCTAACTAAAACTTTCCCAGCTCCTTCACTCCTGAAACAACCTGTCTATACCCCAGAGGAAGAGGAACAAGCTGACCTGGCGGGGGAGCACATAAGGACCCCACAGGATGGTGGATAACCAAGGACTCCAAAATCATTCTTCCAGCTGTTCTGGGATAAATTCTGGTAAAGCAACTTCATTCTACTACCCACCTAGGAGGCACTAAGTTAACCAAAATGCTGAACCAATATTATTAGAGCCAAGGCCTACGAAGCCTGACTGCAACTGCTATTGCCTTATGTTCAGCTTGTGCATGAGTAAATGCAAAACAAGGACCGAAACCACCAAATGGTATCAGGACCCGGGGACTAAGCCCGGGAGAAACATGGGAAGTGGACTTTACTGAGGTAAAACCCCCTCATGGAGGATACTCATACTTATTGGCTTTTGTATACACTTTTTTGGGATGGACGGAAGCTTTTGCCACAAGGAATGAAACTGCCCTTACAGTCACAAAATTTCTATTAAATAAAATTATTCCTAGTTTTGAGCTCTCTCTCTCCACTGGCTCTGATAATGGTCCTGCCTTTACCTCTTCCATAGCCCAACTGGTCAGCAAGGCACTGGGTATAACTTGGAAGTTATGCTGTGCTTACCAGCCACAAAGCTCTGAACAGGTAGCATGCATGAACCAAACTCTAAAAACCACTTTAACTAAATTAATAATAGAAACCAGTGAAAAACGGATAAGCCTTTTGCCTCTGGCTCTATTCCGAGCCTGATGCATACCTTATAAGGCAGGATTTACCCCTTATGAAATTATGCATGGAAGACCCCCTCCTCTGTTAACCCAATTGCAAGACCCCATCCTTGAGGACATTACTAATCAGTCTCTGTTAAAGTATCTTCAGTTTCTCCAGCAGGTCCAGGCTGTGGTTCACTCTAATGTTTGAGCTGTCCTGCCGACCCCGTCTTCTACACCTTGCCATCCCTTCCAGCCTGGAGATCTGGTCTACATAAAAAAATTCTAAAAAGAGGGACTGACTCCTGCTTGGAAAGGACCATTCAACATCATCCTCACCATTCCTACAGCACTCAAGGTTGACGGAATACTGACCTGGATCCATCACGCCCGAGTAAAATTAGCTGCTCCACTGGTCTACCCAGCCAACTGGATGACAACCAGAGACCATGAGAACCCCCTCAAAATCACCTTCTGAGTCTGCCTTCCTGCTTCAACCACATCATAGGCTGACCAACGGACACACAGCTGAAACGTGAGAATCCGACTGCCCACAATAGACTGTTTTACTGATTAATAATGCCTTAATGTATGGTTATCACCCCTCAACCCTCACCTTTTTCATTCTGATTGCCTTAGCTCTAGGCATAGAACTAATTACCATAGCCCCCACAGACTGGAAATGTGGCAAAAAGTCCCTGTTAACGTTATTCTATCTCTCATGTGTAGGATGTGTTACTGCCCTACTATGCTAACAATAACTTTAACTTGTTTTATTTTAGCTGGGCAGTTCAGACATGGCCTGTACTCATTTTCCCTAACTTCCTTCACATCAGGAAAGGTCCTCGCTGTCCAAAATTGGACCAGCCTCCCCAACGTGGTCCAATTTAAGGTAGATCTTGTGGACCTAACCACTACAAGAGTTTGTCAGTCATAACATCCCCCATGTCACACTCAACAATGGTAAATTTTATTACCCTCTACAAAATATTGATTTTTATCTATGTCCTGCAAATCCCACTGACCGACAATGTAATCAGGCTAATGCTTACATACTTCTCCCCCTACTGGAAATGTGTCACCATTGCTGCTTACAGTGGAGGACCCAATGACACCTCCCAAATCATCCTCTGAAGAAATACCAGCCCAGACCCCACTCAGGTGCCTGTATACATAAAAATTAAATATCCACCCCACTATTCTTGGAGTATAGGTGTCACCTGGGGCATATGACTTTATGTAAATGGTCATGACCACGGTACCTTATTCACTATCCAATGGTGCATACTTGCCTGCAAAACTGTGGCCAAACCCAATAGGGCCATTAACAAACCAGGGGGACCCCTTGTTCAGTTTTCATCAGCCTCTGCCTTCTACCAGCCAAATCACCACCCCAGGTCCACCTCAACAACTGGTTATGGAGTTGTGTTTTCAACAAGTAGTTTGAAGAACTGGAGGATTGAGTAAAATGGTCCCTTTAGGACCGCTATAAGCATATGCCTGGGGTAGTACATGGACAGTAACACATAAGGTAGGCTCATTGTTTAACTTTTCAGTAGTAATGCAGTACGTAAGGCCTGTAGGACAAGCAAACCCAGTGTTGGCAGAGCTGCACAGGCCATGGATTTGGTTATGGTTAAAGTGAGAGACAAATTACAGACATCAGAAAATGGGGAAGCCACCAGATTGAAGTCTGAAGTTATAAGACAAGAGGCATTTCCAGTTGTATCTCCTATGGTGACATGAACTGTTTTTGGAGAACATGTAGCTTTGTCAGTGTTGCTGACAATAGGAGATTCGACCCCCAGGCCTATATGGTAAGGGGATTTTGCCTGTAAGCAGAGCCAGCAATTCTGTCAACCTAGCAGAGATTGTCCTCCAAAATCGTAGAGGCCTAGACTTACTTTCCTATCCCAAGGGGTACTCTGTATAGCTCTTGGAGAAACTTGTTTCTATGTGAACAAATCAGGAATTATTAAAGACACCCTCAGAAAAGTCTGAGAGAATATAGACAGATGGCAAAAAGAAATAGAAAATAATAAATCTTGGTTCCATTCCTTGTTTGATTGGAATCCATGGCTAACAACTCTCATTACCGGTCTGACTGGACCTCTCATACTTCAGTTTCTTGGTCTGCTCATAGGGTCCTGCATATTAAATTGGATTATTCACTTTGTCAAACAGCTGATCAGTTCTGTAAAACTCATATATATGAGAACCCACTACAAGAGTATACAGTATAGTATACAGTATAGTATACCGATGAGTCAATGCATTGACTTATGAACAAATAAAAGGGGGGAGTGAAATATCTGAAGTGTCTGTAATAGCTTGCTTTGCATAAGTAGCTCCATTTTGTCACAGATCCTCCATGATAGTTGCCTGCCTACCCAGGTGTAACTGCCCTGCGTGTGACTGTTGTAACCTTCCCGTGATCACAGACCTACATTCTTGTTCCACCTCAGTGTTTGGAAAATCCCCAACTGCCAGCTCTGCATCTAACTGTACCCTTGCTTAATTGAAACCAGGTGTTACACCAAGAAACTGTTTTTTATAAAATCCCTCAACCACATCCTCACATTTTGTTCCTTTTTGGTTTTAGTTCCTTGGTCTCCTACCCCATGCTATGTAGCCCACTTGTGGTTTTTGCCCTTTACTTGCTCTGCTCGGGGTTGAGAGTTCTTTCTGGCACTAGCCTGCTCTTGACCACTGGTGAATAAAGGACTCAAATTCAACTCTTGGCATGTTGGTGACTTCTTACTCATGATGTGGTTATAATAACACACTTTTGCTAGAATCCTCAACTCTGTTAATTTACTGTATTTTCAACATTTCCACTAAAACTGCTTGCCATCTGGGCTGCTGCCAAAGGTTCTGCATATAGATGGATGCCACTGCAAATTCATGGCCAGCAACCTCAAGGGAGTCCAAACAGCAGGACAATTCTATTCTGTTTTCATGGCCAGGTCTCTCTCATTTTTCACAAGGCTGCTTCCCACATTCTCTGCTCTTCTTTAATCACCCTACATCCTCCCTTCTCCTTCCCTTTCAAATACTCTTGGCAGATGGCTTTTCTTCCTGCTTTGTACAGATAATAGTTGCAAATGTCTACAAACTCATTGTTTTATCATTATGGACCCTTTTCACTTTTCTTCTGTTACAATGCTCCTCTTCTTATTTAAAGTTCTTCATTCCATCTCTCTTTCTCCCTCACTATAGGATACTCTCTCCTATATTATTTTCCATTGTACAGGCATGTCCTTTATTTAAAAACTGTCCAAATCTTTTCTCTTCTCCCCTCCTTTCCCTTCCCCTCCTTTTCTCTTCATTCTTTTATTTTTGAGATGGGGTATTGTTCTGTTGCCCAGGCTGGGTTATAGTGGCATGATAGTTCACTACAGCCTCAAACTCTTGGGTTTAAGCAATCTTCTGGCCTCAGTCTCCTGAGAGGCTGAGGACCACAGGAATTCACCACTCTGCCTGGCTAATTTTAGTTAGTTATAGTTTTTGTAGAGGCTGGATCTCACTATGTTGTCCAGGCTGGTCTCGAATTCCAGGCTGTGATTACAGGCATGAGACACTGCACTTGGCTTGCTTTTCTTTCTTTCTTTCTTTCTTTCTTTCTCTTTCTTTCTTTTTATTTTAAACATAGGTACAATTCAGGGTTAGGTACATGCATAGTTATCATTTTCTTTCTTTCTTTCTTTCTTTCTTTCTTTCTTTCTCTCTCTCTCTCTTTCTTTCTGCCTCCTTCTTTCTCTACTTCCTTCCTTCCTTTTCTATTTTTTTCTATTTTATCTTACTGTACATTGACATTTATAATTGTATGTATTTATGAGGTACAAAGTGATGCTATAATATACTATTATAATCTGGAATAATTCAATCAAGATAAATAACATATACATTACCCGAAATACTCACTTTTTTGGGGTGATAACATTTTAAATGTACTCTCTCAGCAATTTTGAATGTGTAATATACTATTACTAACTATATTCACCACACTATGCAATGCATCTCAAAAAAATTCTTATTTTCCTGTCTGAGATTTTGTATTCTTTACCATCATCTCCCTATTTCCTCTACCTCTAGCCTCTGTAATCACCATTTTACTCTCTGCTTCTATGAGTTTGATTGCTTTAGATTACATGAACAAATGTGATCATATGGTATTTGAATGCCTGCTTTATTTAACTTAGCATAATAATGTTCTCTAATTCCATCCATGTTATTGCAAATGACAAAATTTTCTTCATTTTTAAAGACTGAATACTACGTATAGTACATATATACCACACTTTTTAACCTATTTATCTGCTAATGAAAATTTAGTTTACCTACAAATTGTAAATAGTGCTGCAATGAACATGAGAGTACAGACATGTGATCAACAAACTAATTTCAAATCTTTTGGGTCAATACTCAGAAGTGGGATTCCTGGATCATATGATAATTTTATTTTTAGTTTTTTGAGGACCCTCCATACTGTTTTCTATACTGTCTTTGCTAATTTACATTTATATCAACAGTGTAGAAAGGCTCCCTTTTCTCTGCATCCTCATCAACACCTTTTATCTTTCATACTTTTAATAACCATTCTGACTAGTGTGAGGTGATATCTCATTGTGGTATTAATTTTCATTTTCCTAATGACTGGTGATGTTGAAAATTTTTTCACATATATATTTGCCATTTGTATATCTTTTTTTGAGAAGTATCTATTCAGGTCTCTTGCCCATTAAAAAAATTTTTTTGTTCTCTTGCTATTGAATTTATTTAGTTCCTCATATATTTTGGATATTAAATTCTTATTGGATGCATAGATTGCATATATTTTCTATTTATATAAATATTTTTCCCACTGGTAATTGTTTCCTTTGGTATGTAGAAGTTTTTTTTAGCTTGATGCAATCCCATTTCTCTATTTTTATTTTTGCTGCCTGCACTTTTGGGATCAAATTAAAAAAATCATTGCTCGGACTATTTTTGTGTAGTCTTTTCCCCATGTTTTTTTCTAGTAGTTTTACAGTTTCTGGTATTACATTTACCTTTAACTTATTTTGAGATTTAAAAAAAATATATGGTGTGAAATAGTCCAATTTCATTCTTCTGCATGTGGATATTCAATTTTGCCAACACCATTTATTGATAAGACAACTCTATTCTCATTCTGTATTCTTGAAAAATCAGTTGAATGTACATGTGTGGATTCACTTCTGGGCTCTCAGTTCTTTCAATTGGTCAGTGTATCTATTTTTATGTTAATACCATGCTGTTTTAATTAGTATAGCTTTGTTTTTTTATTTTTTATATATTTTATTTTAAAGATGTGTGGTACAATTCAGGAATAGATATACAAGTGGACATTGTACAGGTAAAATTTGGGCTTCCCTTTGGTCCCCACTTTTCCTGGTTGGAGATCAGGTACCCTTATTGATGTTGTGTCCTCTCAATTCCTAATTGGTATAGCTTTGTAGTGTAGTTTGGGATCAAGTAGTGTGAAACCTCTAGCTTTGTTCTTTTTGCTCATGATTATTTTGGAAGATTAAGTTTTTTTTGTGGTTCTATTTAATTTTAGGATTGCTTTTTCAATTTTTATGAAAAATGACATTGGAATTCTGATAGGGATTGTAGTGAGTCTGCAGATTGCTTTGGGTAGTATGGACCTTTTAACAATATTAATTCTTTGAGTCTATGAACATAGGGTATTTGTCCATTTATTTGTGTCGCTTTCAGGTTTTTTTCATCAACGTTTTAAAGTTTTCAAAATATCGGTATTTCACTTGCTTGGTTAAATTTCTTTCTGAGTATTTTACTTTTTTTTTTTTTGTAGTTATTGTAACTGGGATTGTTCTTTTTTTTTTCCGGGAGGGTAGTTTGTTGTTAATGTTAGGAATGCTAATAATATTAGTGTGTTGATTTTGTATTCTGCAACTTTCCTGAATCTATTAGTTCAAATAGTTTTTTGGTGGAGTCTTTAGAGTTCTTTATATATAAGATCATGTTATCAGCAACAATGACAACCTCACTTCTTTGTTTCCTATCTGGATGCCTTTTATTTCTTCCTCTTGTCTAATTGCTCTGGCAATGACTTCCAATACTGTGTTGAATTGAAGTGGTGACAGTGAACATCCGTACTTTGTTCTAGATCTTAGAGGAAAGGCTTTCAATTTTTCACCACTGAGTATAATGTTACCTGTGAGTTTCTCATATATGGCCCTTTTTGCATTGAGGCACATTTTTTCTATACCTAATTTGTTGAAAGTTTTTATTATGAAAGGATGCTGAATTTTTTCAGATGCTTTTTCTGTATTGAAGATGATCATATGGTTTTTGTCTCTTATTGTGTAATGTGATGTATCACATTTATTGATTTGAGCATATTGAACCAAACTTGCATCCTAGTTATAAATCCCACTTGATTATGTTGGATGATCTTTTAAGGTGTTGAATTTATTTGCTATTATTATTATTATTATTATTTTGAGTTGAAGTCTCACTCCATCACCCAGGCTGGAGTGCAGTGGCAAGCTCACAGCTACCCCAGCATCAACATGCCGGGCTCCAGCAATCCTTCTGCTTCAGCCTTCCAAGTAGCTGGAACTACAGGCACATGCTACCACACCCAGCTAATTTTTTGATTTTGTTGTAGAGACGAGGTCTCACCATGTTGCCCAGGCTGGTCTTGAACCCGTGGGCCCAGGCAATCCTCTCACCTTGGCTTCCCAAATTGCTGAAATTACAAGCTTGGGCCACTACACCTGGCCTATTTTGCTAGAATTGTGTTGAGGGATTTTACATCTATGTTCATTAAGGTTATTGACCTGTAATATTTTCTTGTTACATTCCTGTATAGCTTTAATATCAGGGTAATGCTGGTCTCATAAAAAGAGTTTGAAAACATTCTTTCCTTTTTGAATTTTTGGAAGCGTTTGAGAAACATCGATATTATTCTGTCAGTGTCTGGAAGAATTAATCAGTAAAACCATCGGGTCCTGGCTTTCTTTCTTTAATGGGATAATTTAAATTACTGATTTAGTCTTTTTTTTATTTTTGTTTTTGATGTAGGCTATCACTGTGTCACCCAGGCTGGAAAGCAGTGGTGTGACCATAGCTCACTGCAACCTCTAATTACTAGGCTCTCAAGTAGCTAGGAGTAAAGGAATGCACCACCATTTCTGGCTAATTTTCTTATTTATGTCTTTATTTTTTGTAGAGACATGGTCTCTCCATGTTTCCCAGACTGGTCTTGAGTTTCTGGCCTCAATAGTTCCTCCTACTTTGTTCTCCCATAGTGCTGGGGTTACAGAGCTTGGTCTGATTCATCTTCTCACTTGTTATTGGCCTATTCAAATGTTCTATTTCTCTATGACTCAGTCTTGGTAGATTGTATGTGTCTAAAAAATTTATTCATTCTTGGAGCATTATCCCATTTGGTTGTGTGCAATTATTCATAGTAGTCTGTTATAATCTTTGTATTTCTGTGGTATCAGTTGTAATGTCTTTTCTTTCATTTCTGATTCCATTTATTTGAGTCTTCTCTCTTTTTTTTATTAGTCAAGCTGCAGATTTGTTGGTTTTATTTTTTCAAAAATTCAGGCTTAGTTTTATTATTTGTATTGTTTTTGTATTGTTTTTCTTGTACTATTTCATTTATTTCTGCCTGATCTTTATTAGTTTCTTTCTTCTGATAACTTTGGGCTTAGTTTGTGCTTTTCCTTGTTCCTTGAGGAGTAACATTAAGTTGTTTATTTAATATGTTTCTTCCTTTTTGATGTATGCATTTACTACAAGAAACTTTCCTTTTAGAACTGATTTTGCTGAATCCCTTAGGTTTTGGTATATTGTGCTTCCATTTTTGTTTGTCTTGATATTTTTAAAGTTTCTTTTTAACTTCTTTATTAACCTATTGACTGTTCAGGAGTATGTTGTTTAATTTCCATGTATTTGTGATTTTTCTTAAATTTCTCTTATTTTGATTTCTAGTTCCATGCAATTAATCAGAAAAAGACACTTGTTATAATTTTAATCTTCTTAGATTTGCTAAGGATTGTTTTGTAGCCTTACATGTGCTCTATTCTGGATAATGCTCTTTGCGCATTTGAGAAGAATGTTTATTCTCTTCCTGTTAGATGGAATGCTCTGCATGTGTCTGTTAGCTCTAAAGTGTTGTTCAATTCCAATGTTTTCTTATTAATTTTCTGTTAGGATGATCTGTCTGTTGTTGAAAATGTGGTATTGAAGTTCTTTACTATTATTTGTTTTGCAACCCGCCTCTTCCTTCAGACCTTTTAATATTTGGTTTATATATTTAGGTTGCTCTTGTTAGGTGTAGTTAAACTATAATTTATATATTTATATATATTATATTATATCAGAAGAATGACATTGATGAATTGACTTTTTATTATTATATAATGTCCTTCTTTTTATAGTTCTTGACTTAAAGTCTATTTTGTCTGATGTAAGTAGAGTTGGCCCTCCAAATTCATGTGTTCTGCATTTGTGTATTCAACCAATTGTAGATAAAAAAATTATTACAATAATTATACAAGAATAAAAATAAAGATAAAAAAGTGACCTGAATATTTGAGGATTTTGGTATTTGCAGGGGTCCTAGAACCAAATCCCTACAGATACTAAGGATTGACATTATTATTCTTGCTTTCTTTTGGTTTATATTCATGTGGGACATCTTTTTTCATCTCTTTACTTTAATTCTATGTGTCCTTAAAAGTGAGATGAGTCTCTTGCAGGCAGCTTATAATTGAATCTTTTTAAAAAATCTGTTTAGTCACTTTAAGTCTTTTTATTAGATAATTTATTTCAAGATAATTTAATTCAAGGTAATTTTTGGTAGGTAAGAACTTATTGTCACCATTTTGTTACTTGTTTTCTGGTTGTTTGGTAAATTATTTGTTTCTTTTTTTCTCTTCCTTTGTGCTTTCATGGTTTTCTGTAGTGGTATAGTTTAAATTTTGTCTATTTATGTTTTGTGCTGCTACTAAAGATTTTTTTTTTCTTTGTGGTTACTATGCGGTTTCTAGAAAACATCTTATAACATCTGATTTCAAGCTGTTGAATTTAATGTTGATTGCATACAATTTTACATTTTTACTCTTTCTCCATTTTGTATTTTTGATGTCAGAATTTACAAAGTTTTTGTAATGTGTATACCTTGACAATATATGGTAGCTGTTGTTATTAATAACTTTGTCTTTTAATCATTATATTGGAAATAAAATTGCTTTACATGCCATCATTACAGTATTATGACTATGGCCCTATTTTACTTACATCATTGAATTTTGTGCTATAATACATCTTGTATTATGAATTAGAGGGCTATTACTTCAGTTTAAAGAACTCCCCTTACCAATTCCTGTAAGGTAGTTCTAGTAGTGGCAAGCCTCTTCAGCTTTTGTTTGTCTAGGAAAGTTTTTCATTTCCCCCTCATTACTAAAAGATAAATTTCCTGAGTAAAGTATTCTTGGTTGTTTTTTTTTTCTTCAGCGTTTTGAATGTATCATCCCACCCTCTCCTGGCCTACATGGTTTTTGCTGAGATTTATGCTGATAGTTGTAATAGGAGTCTTTTGTATGTGATGTGTTTCTTATCCATGGTTTCTCAGATTTTTTTCTTGATTTTTGATTATTATTTATTATGTGTCTTGATGAACTTTTCTTTTGATTGCATTTTATTGGAAACTCTACATGTCTGGTACCTGGATTTTGGTATCTTTCCCAAGATTAAGAACATTTTCAGCCATTATTTCTTTACATATGTCTTCAGGCCCTTTTTCTCCTCCTTCTTCTGCAGTTCCTGTTATTCAATGGTTTGGTCTCTTCATGGGGTCCCATAATTTTCATAGGATTCCTTTATTCTTTTTCTCTTTTTTTGGTTTATCTTCTTCTCTGACTGGGTTTTTTGTCTGTAAGCTCACTGATTCTTCTGTTTGACTGAATCTGCTGTTGAAGCTTTCTATTGAATTTTTCTGTTCAATCACTGTACAGGTATGCTTTGTTTTATTGTGCTTCACTTTATTGTACAGACAGTGCTTTTCAATTTTTTTTCCAAATTAAAACTTTGTGGAAGCACTGCATCAGGCAAGTCTATCAGTACCATTTTCCATGTAAACATGTGTTTTCTTTGTGTCTCTCTGTGACACTTTGGTAATTTTCATAATATTTCAAATGTCTTCATTATTATTTTATTTGTTATAACGATCTGTTATCACTATTCTTTGATGGTACTATTGTAATTCTGGGGGCCACCATGAATCACACTTATAAGATGGCAAACTTAATAGATAAATGTTGTGTGTGATCTGACTTCACTAACTGACTTCACTACTGACTGTTCCATCTCTCTCCCCTTCCCCAGGCCTCCCTATCTCCCTATTCCCTGAGACACAGTAATACTGAAATTAGGCCAAATTAATAACTCTAAAATGACCTCTATGTGTTCGAGTGAAGGAAGAGTAGCACATCTCTCACTTTAAATCAAAAGCTAGAAATCATTAAGGTTAGAGAGGAAGGCATGTTAAAAACTGAGATAGATCAAAAGCTAGACTCCTTGTACCAAACAGTTATCTGCATTGTGAGAGCAAAAGTTTTTGAAAGAAGTTAAAGTACTACTCCAGTGAGCACGTGAACTATAAGAAACAGAAACAACTTTATTGCTGATATAAAAAACATATCTATTAAGTTTGCCATCTTATATGAGCATGGCTCGTGGTGCCCCCAAGCAATTATAATAGTACCATCAAAGACCACTGATGACATATTATCATAACTAGTATAATAATAATTTAAGTGGTTTAGATAGATCAAACTAGCCACAACAGTCTCTTAAACCAAGGCCAAATCCAGAGCAAAGACCTAACTCTTCAATTCTATGAAAGTCTGAAGAGATGAGGGAGCTAATGAAGAAAGGTTTTAAGCTAGCTGAGATTAGTTAATGAGGTATAAAGAAAGAAGCCATCTCCATAACATAAGTGTGCAAAGTGAAGCAGCAAGGGCCGATGTAGAGACTGTAGCAAGTAATCCATTAGACCTAACTAAGACATTTGTTGAAGGTACCTATCCTAAACAAGATTTTCAATGTAGATAAAAAAGCCTTCTAATCGAAGAAGATGCCATCTAGGCCTTTCACTCTTAGAAAGGAGAAGTAAATGCCTGACTTCAAAGCATCAAAGGGCAAGCTGACTATCATATTAGGGACTAATGCAGCGATGATTTTAAGTTACTCAATCACCATTTTGAAAATCTTAGGGTCTTTAGGAATTATGATAAATAGACTCTGCCTGTGCTCTGTAAACAGAAAAAAAAAAACAACTAAATGATAAATACTGGAAAACAAATACTAAAAAACAAATATCTGCTTACAGTATGGTTTACTCAATATTTTCAGCCTACTGTTAAAATCTGTTGTTTAGAAAAAAGACTCTTTGCAGAATATTGCTGCTCATTGACAATGCACCTGATCACCCAAGAATTATGATGGAGTTGTACAAGGAGATGAATGTTGTTTTCACGCGTGCTAATGCAACATCTATTCTGGAGCCCATGAATCAAGGAATAATTTCAACTTCCAAGTTTTATTATCGAAAGAATACATTTTGTAAGGCTATAGCTGCCATAGATAATGATTCCTCTGTCGGATCAGAACAAAGTAAATTGAAAATCTTCTGGAAAGTATTCACCATGCTAGATGACATGAAGAACATTTGTGATTCACGAGATAAGGTCCAAATATCAACATTAACGGGAGTTTTGAAGAAGTTGATTGCAACCATCATGGATGACTTTGAGGAGTTCGGTGGAGGAAGACTTCAGTGGAGGAAGTAACTGCAGATGTGGTGGAAATAGCAAGAGAGGTAGAGTTAGATAGAAGGAGAGCCTCAAGATGTGTCTGAATTACTGCAACCTCATGAACAAACGTGGATGGATGATGTGTTGCTTCTTATGGTTTCTTGAGATGGAATCTACTTCTGGTAAAGATGATGTGAATATTGTCGAAATTACAACAAAGTCCTTAAAAAACTCCATACACTTCGTTGATAAAGCAGCACCAGAGTTTTAGAGGATTGACTCCAGTTTTTAAAGAAGTTCTACTGTGAGTAAAATGCTATGAAATAGCTTTGAATGCTATAGAGAAAGCTTCTGTGAAAGGAAGAGTCAACTGATACGGCAAACTTTATTGTTTGCTGTATTTTAAGAAATGCCAGCCAGGCTCGGTGGCTCAGCCTGTAATCCTGCGCTTTGGGAGGCTGAGGTGAGTGGATTGCCTGAGCCCGTGGGTTCGAGACTTGTTTGGGCAACTTGGTGAGACTTCATCTCTACAATAAATCAAAAAATTAGCTGGGTGTGGTAGCGCGCGCCTGTAGTTCCAGCTACTTGGAAGGCTGAGGCAGAAGGATCACCGGAGCCCAGCAGGTCGAGGCTGTGGTGGCCGGGAGCAGCCACCGCACTCCAGTCTGGGTGACAGAGTGAGACTCCAACTAAAAAAAAAAAAAAAGGAAATGCCACCCAGCCTTCAGCAAACACCACCTTGATCAATCAGTAGCTATCAATGAGGCAATGGCCACTGAAATTTTTAAGCAATAAAGTAATTTTTAATTAAGGTATGTACTTTTCTTAAAAGCCAGAATACCATTATACACTTAATAGACTATAGTATAGTGTAAACATAAATTATACATATATTGCAAAACTAAAAAAATTGTATGACTTACTTTACTGTGGTTGTAAGCCTGCAATATCTTCAAGCTATGCCTGTATTCTTTATCTCTAGGATTTCTATTTGTTTTTCTCTTAATTATCTCTTTTTTGATCAAACTTCTCACTTTGTGTATTGATTTCCAAATCTGATTTAGTTTTTTAGTTTGTTTATTCTTATACCTACTGAACTTCTTTAAGAAGATAATTCTTTGCTGTTGTTGTCAGTCATTTGATAGATCTCTATTTCTTTAGGACCCATTATAGGAGCTCTATTAGTTTCTTTTGGAGGAGTTATGATTCCCTTATTTTTCATAATCTTTGTGTTCTTGCATTGTTGTCTATCCATTTGAGGAAACCGCCCATTTTCTGGCTGATACACATGTTCTTTGGTAGGGCTAGGCCTTGACTGTTTAAGCTGTGGTTCTGGAAGGGCCAGTTGATGACAACCCCGGGCAGGTAGAGATTTATGGGATTTCTATTCAACTGGGTTGCTGCCTCTGTTTTGATGTCAACTGGGCTACTGGCTAGGTTCCATTGCCCAGCAGTAGCACAGCCTGGGTTCTGCTATCAGGAGCAGCTGATGGTTAGGTATTGTGATGACTTCTGTTCTGGGTGGTAACAGGATGTATTTTCTGGTTGGGAAATTCTACAACTTGGGATCTGCAACTGGTAAGGCTGCAGGGTAGGCTCCAAGATTGGGCAGAGTCAATGCTCTGGATGGGCAGGACCAGAGGCTATGCTCCTTAGAAATGTATAAACGAACATGGCCTGCCTTTCAGGGTGTATCTGTGGGGCAGTCTTTTGTCTGAGTTGAATGGGTGTTCGAGCTACTGGTCAAACAGGTTGGTCCTCATATCTCCCAAATGCACCAATGTGGGAGTCTTCATGCCTAGATGCAGTCATTGGCTGGGCCTTTTGGTTTGGTGGAGCTGCTAATTGGCTTCTTTGGTCAAGCAGGTCTAGCCTCTATGCTCCTCTGAGTGAGTGGGGTTGGATGTGTCTCTGCCTGCATAGAGGCAACTGAGGTGAGGTCTGAGACAATGCACAGAGGTTGTCTAGGGACTCAAGCTGTACTTCTAAAGATGACCAGGTTAGTTTTGTGACTTGGCTACAAAGCTGTCTTATATCTTCACTCAGGTGCCACAGCTAGCAGGAATACAGAGGTAACACCAAGGTCTGCACACTCAGAGACAATGCAGAGAGGCTGTCTAGGGACTCAAACTGGGTTAAGCTTCCCACTGTGCTTCTAAAGGTGTCTAGGTCAGCTTTGTGAGTGGGTTACAAAGTTGGCTTAAATCTTTGCTCAGGTGCCACAGCTGGCCGGAACACAGAGGTAACACCAAGATCTGCACACTGGTCATTATGACTTTTGCCTCTTTAAAAAAAAATGTTAATGTTGTTACTTGACCCTGAGCAATCTAGCTGTGTTGTTATCCTTAGTACTTCTCCTGAGGTAAGACAGGAGTTGGCTTCCATGTTGTTTCTGAGAATGCTGGGGATTTTGGATGACTGCCTCTGGTTTTTTCCCCCTGTAGAAACTGTGGACTGGGGAGAATCCTCCATATGGCATTGTGCCAACTTGGAAGAGAGAGGAGGTGCAGCACGGTCAAAGCAAGACCCATCCAGCCCTTCTAATTAAGTTTTCATTCAGTTCTGTAGGCCACGTGCCTGTCTCAGGCTTGTTCCAAGTATTGGGATTTTAAAAAGATGTTCTGGTCTCTGGATAGATATACTTCCTGTGAAGAAGAATGGAGGCATAGATGTCTTGTTCCATGATATTGCTGACATAACCTCTAGAAAGTCTTTAAGTTCCTTCATATGTTAAAAATCCTCCCTTGATCCTACCATGTGCAACAACATGGAAGAACATTATGCTAAGTGAAATAAGCTAGGGACACAAGAACAAATACTGCACCATCTCACTTATATGTGGAATCTGAAAAAGTTGAAAACATAGAAGTAGAGAACAGAATGCTGGTTACCAAAAATGGGGACATGGGAGAAATGGAGAGATGCACTTTTGTATAATACAAAGATTGTATTAATTGTTAATATAGAATGTAGAATGAATAAGTCTAGAGAGCATGATGATTATAGTTAATAACACTATACGGTACACTGGAAATTAACGAATAGAGTAAATTTTGGTGCTCTAATGATACGTACTATGAATGGTAATATGAAAGGGAAAGATTATGTTAATTTGCTGACTGTAGTAGCTTTAATCTTATATGTTGTATACCTTAAATAAATGCAATTTTTATTTTTTAAAAAACACTGTTTGAGAACTAATGCCCCTTTCCTGCTACTGTAATTTTAGTTCATATTCAAATTTCTCTTTTTTTTTTTTTGAGTTGGAGTCTCATTTTGTTGCCCAGGCTGAAATGCAGCGGCACACTCAGGGCTCTCCCAGCATCGACCTGCTGGGATCCGGCGATCCTTCTGCCTCAGCCTTCCAAGTAGCTGGAACTACAAGCACACGCTACCACGTCTGACTAATTTTTTGACTTATTGTAGAGAAGAGATCTCACCAAGTTGCCCAGGCTGGTCTCGAACCTGTGGGCTCAGGCAATCCCCTGCCTCAACCTCCTTAAGTGCTGGGATTACAAGGCTGAGCCACCGAGCCCAGCCCAATTTTTCCTCCTTAACCTCTCTTTGCTTCTCAACCCATTGCACTCTCTCTTAAGTTACCAAGGCCTAGAAAAATCTCTCACCAACTCTATGCCACAGACCCTCCACTTCTTTATTTTATTTTGAGTTGTAGGGTACATGTGAAGATTTGCTACATAAGTAAATTGCGTGCAGGTGAGGTTTGGGCTTCTAGTGAACCCTCTCTCCCCGACAGTGGACCTGGTATGCAGTGTGTCACTGTGTGTTCCCTCCTCCCTTCCTTCCTCCTTCAGCAATGTCCAGCATCTGTTCCTCCCACCTTTGTGCTCATGTGAAGAGTGATGAGGGCCTGCTTATGAGGGAGAACATGCGATATTCAGTTCTTTGTTTCTGTGATCGTTCACTCAGTGTGATAGTGTCCAGTTGCATCCATGGAGCTGCAAGGAACTTCTTTATGGCTGTGCTATATTCCGCCGTATGTATGTACCACATTTTCTTTCTCTAATCCACTTTTGATGGGCATCTGGGTTGGTTTCATGTTTTTGCTCTCGGGAATAGTGCTGCAGTAAACATATGTGTGCAGGTGGCTTTTTGGTAGTGTGATTTATGTCCCTCTGGACATATTTCAAGAGGTAGGACTGCTGGATCATATGGAGACTGTATTTTTAGTTTTTTGAGAAAATGTCAGCCATACAGCTTTTTACAAAGGTTGTAATAGTTTACATTCCCACCAATGCTGTAGAAGCATTTCCTTATCTCTGCAGCCTTGTCAACACATTTTCTGTGTGTGACTTTTTAATGCTAGTCATTCTGATCACAGTTAGATGGTATCTCATTGTAGTTTTGATTTGCATTTCTCTGATGATTAGTGAAGCTGAGCATTTTTTCATATGTTTTTGGCTACTTGAATGTCTTCCTTTGAGAAGTGTCTGTCCATGTGCTTTGCCTGCTTTTTAATGGGGTTACTTTTTTTTTCTGTTAATTCATTCATTGTAAATCCTGAATGCTAGGCCTTTGTCAGATGCTTAGCTTGCACATATTTTTTTCCCATTCTGTGTGTTGTCTTTTTACTCTCTTCATGGTTTCTTTTGTTGTGCAAAAACTTTTTAGTTTGATAAAATCCCATCTGTCTATCTTAGCTTTGACTGCATTTGTTTTTGAGAAATTAGGCCCTCTATTTCTATTTCTGGCTTTGAATTCTATTTTGAGCTACAGACCTATATGTATAACCCTTTAAGTCCAAGTCTAAACTCTTGCCTTTTATTCTGAGCCTGTTCTTTTTTCAATTCCCCAATTTAGTGACACCACCAACCATTCTACAGCATTCACCCAATAGATTATCAAGTCTGGGAAATTGTAAATATTACAGTCTTAAAATTTTCCACTTCTCTTAAAATTTTGCACTACAATCACTACTGTTTCTGCTCAGTATTCTCTTTTACCTAGAATACCTCATGTCACCTGAGAGCTTTTTTGTGTGTTACTCTCCTTTAATCTATCTCTTCCCTATACTGACAGAAAGAGCCCTCTACAGTGTAAATTTGATTGTATCAGAAGATTAGAACTCTTTGATAACTTCTGTTGTTTTCAGAATCAGTCCTGTGACTTGCAAGGTCCTTCATGGCATAGTCCCTGCTAATCAGTCCAGTAATCTTTACTGATTATTCCTTTGCACTTTATTTTCCAGTCATACTAGAACTAATTCAGTTCCTTTAATAAAGCATATTCACAGTTTCCCAAGATTATCTAGTAATAAATGAGTGAATAAGTCTTATATTTCTCAGTTGATTAATAAATACACTGCATTTTATTTTTATGTGGAAACATTTGCATAAATAGTCTTGTGCATATCCATTTAAAAAACATGTGTTCTTTGGAATGTACCTACATACAGAATTGCAGGAACCAAAAATTGAACCCATAACAAACAAAACTCATGCAAGATGTTTGGTTAGGGCATTCTGACTTGAAGGCGGGAGGACTGATATGGAACATATGCTGTCATTTCCCCAACATGCCAGATACTGCTGATTAGCATGGCATTCTTTTCTTGTGACTCAACTTCACAAATCTCATCACAAGCACTTCAGGGAGCTACCGTCAGTAGGAGTGTCTCCTATGATGAAGCCTGTTTGCCAATTGTGTGCGTGGTCATGGCAAGCAATTTTGCCCTCAGGACTTGAAGAGAAAGGAACCCAGAGAAGCAAATGCTTTCTTGCATTGTCTTTCTGTCCTATTCTTTCCAATAAGGACATAATAACTTGCTGTACTTTCCCCCCCAATCTTGAAAGGAATTCTAGTTCACATATCTTTAAACAGGGTATATATCTCTTGAGAGCCCTTGAAGACTTGCCAGAGGAATACAACTTCAAAGCTTTAAGAAAATCATTTTGTAGATGATCAGTTCCACTGTGTCTTTTCCTAAAGCTGGTCTGTCTGAGAACCACTCCTGCAGTCATTTTTTAATTTTTTTCTGCCTCCCTTACACAATGATCATCTCTGGAAAGAAAGGTGCACCTCTCACAACTCCTGATTCTTATGATGATTCATTTTCCTGAGTAGAAAAAAGGGCACCAAAGAGAAGGGTGTTTGGAAATGTAACTCTCCTCAATAAATGCTCTTGATTTGATTTAAAACATATATATACACAGAGAGAGAGAAAGGGGGGGGGGAGAGAGAGAGCACGCCAAAATAGTACACGTATCTTCAGAAAGAAAAAAAACTGTATTAAAGTTATAAAAGAATACAAGTCATGTTTGACTTCTGCAATTACAAGAGGTGCTCACAGTGGTTATCATCAGTTTCTGGACACTACTGATCATGGGGAACTAAAAGTGGCAGGTAATAGCTCTTAAAAAATACATACACATTTATATACATTTTTATACACACATACACTAAAATTCTATATATTATATGTAATAAAACTGCATACATATAATTTATGCATATACGATCAATGCCTGATTACTATGATTCAGATAACAAACTCATGAGAAAGTTTTATGCTCACTTTGTCTCTGTTTAGTATACTGGAATTAAGATTCAGAAATAAAATTAATGTTATAGAGCACATACTGACTTTCTTAAAATGGAAAAATAAAAGCTGGACTCATCGAAGAAAAAAAGTCTGATTTTTTTTTATTTTTTGAGTTGGAGTCTCACTCCATCGCCCAGACTGGAGTGCAGTGGCTGGGCTCCGGTGATCCTTCCGCCTCAGCCTTCCGAGTAGCCGGAACTACAGGTGCGCGCTACCACGCCCGGCTGATTTTTTGATTTATTGTAGAGATGAGGTTTCGCCTGCCCAGGCGGGTCTTGAACCCGCGGGCTCAGGCAATCCACTCACCTCAGCCTCCCAAGGCGCTGGATTACAGGCTGAGCCACCGAGCCCGGCTGTCTGATTTGACTAATTGGTTTGACCATGAGGACTGGTTTTGCCAGTGAGATTTTATATAGCAAAAGTATTTTATAAACACATTCTATAAGCATATAGCACACATGTTTAATAAGTCAAATGGGTTTGCAACTCCATGTATATTAATATATTTAAATCTCATTCATATGTGCAATATACTAGAAAATGTTTCTTTGTAACTATTATATTTGAGATAAAAATTTAGATACCAACTTAAAAATATATTAAAAGGTGCATAATTTTAAAATATTGTGGTGTCATTAACAATATTTTATGTATGTTATAAAGCAAGGTTTCAAGTTTAATAGTCTGTAATAATTTTTTTAAAATGCTTACAAAGATGGAGCTCTTGAGCACTTTTTATTTTATTTTTGACTTTAAAAATTTTTTTATTTTAAAATTGTGGGGTACATTTCAGAGTTAGGTATACAAATATTAACTGTGCAGGTACCCTTGTTGATGAGGTGTGTCCCACCTTCCCCGGGCAGATTTCCACTACTGTCAATTCCACCTCCCCGCTCCCTTCCCCTCTACAGTTTCCCCCTGCAGTTAATCCTTCTCTTATAGTACTGCAGTAATTGTACAAGGTTCACTTATGAGTGAGAACATGTGATACTCAGTTCTTTGATTCTGTGAAAGATCACTCAGTATTCATAGACTCTAATTCCATCCAGGTTGCTGCGAAGTTCATGATTTTGTTCTTCTTTATGGCTGCGTAACATTCCATCATGTATATGTACCACATTTTTTTTCATCCAGTCCTCTTTTGATGGGCAGCACAGTTGGTTCCATGTTCTTGCTGTTGTGAACAAGGCTGCGATAAACATACATGTGCAGGTATCTTTTTTAGAGAGTGATTTGAGTTCTTCCAGGTATATTCCCAGTAGGGGGATAACAGAGTCATATGGAAGGTCGGTTTTTTAGAACTTTTAGGAATTGCCACACTGTTTTCCACAGGGGCTGTACTAGTTTGCACTCCCACCAACAGTGTAGAAGTGTTCCCTTTTTGCCACATCCTCTCCAGCATCTGTTATTTTTTGAGTTATTGATGATGGTCATTCTGACTGGAGTTAGGTGGTATCTCAGCGTAGTTTTAATTTGCCAACTCCATGTCTGACAAAGGCTTAACATCTAGGATCTATAAGGAACTCAAATGTGCTGAAAAGAAAAAAACAAACAGCTCCATTACAAAGTGGGCAAAAGATATGAATAGACAGTTTTCAAAAGAAGACATATG
>CAUYQG010229084.1:0-33900 GCA_963574415.1 Tarsius wallacei | reverse complement strand
AAAAAAAAAAAAAAAATGGCAATGCATAGAAAAGAATACTGGAAAACCAAAATATATTAAAGAGATAATCTCCAAGGGAAATGAAAAGTAAAGGGGTAGTGAAATACACTCCATGCTTATGAGACCAACCCAAATTAAAATATCTGATTAACACAAGTCATGGTGAAAGTTACGGGGTTACTAGGAACTCCAGCACAGTGCAGCTGGACAGCAATCTGCAGAACCTAGCAGAGCTGAAATAGCAGATGCAGGCTGATGAAAAAAATACATATCCTACTAACTGGTTATTCAACTTCTGGGGGTACATGCTTAAGACACACTTGTACATTTCTACAAGAGCTTATCAAGGATATTCCCTGCAATATTTTATAAAAGCAAAAGGTAGAAGCATCTTATTATCCATCAAGGAGGAATGTTTAAACTCTGGTATATCAAACAGAATGTTACCCCAACATGAATCAACTAGATCTA
Organism: Tarsius wallacei; assembly: GCA_963574415.1. Lineage (NCBI taxonomy): Eukaryota > Metazoa > Chordata > Mammalia > Primates > Tarsiidae > Tarsius > Tarsius wallacei. Next base: position 33,429 of record CAUYQG010229084.1, on the reverse strand, counting down.
CAATGATCAGCATAGGTTATCAACACATGTAAAAAGGACCGTTGGGTGAAAAAAAATCACAAAAATAGATAAGACAAACATCTATTACATGAAATTTAAAATACAAAATAAAACTATACACTGAAGGGCATACTCAATTCCAACATTGCAGGTTGCATGGACTTGACCCCAAGCTCTCATCCTTCACTGGAGTTCCTTCATACTTAAAGAAGTTTCTATTTTCAGCAATCTTATACTTAGACTTAAGTGGCTACTACATATAAAGTGCAAAACTAAGTACTAAGGAGGACAAAAAATTATGCAAGACTCTTCCCCACCACCCCATCCCTGCAGAAAAATATAACTCAGCTAGGAAAGTCGTCTCAAAGACTTGGATCTCTCTTCATCCTCATTCTGGCTCTCATTGTGTGTAAACTTAGAAAGAGTGCTTAGTTTTCTTTTTAAAAAACTTAATTTATTTATTTTAAAGATGTGGGGTAGAATTCAGGATTCGGTATACAAATGGTCTTTGTTAAGGTAAAGTTTGGGCCTGACTTTGGTTCCCACTTCACCTGGCTTGAGATTGGCTACCCTTATTGATGAAGTGTGCCGTCCCTCACCCCCCATTCCCTGGCAGTGACCTGCTACTGACAATCCTTTTCTTACAGTATTATGACAATTGTTCAGGGTCTGTTTATGAGTGAGAACATGTGGTACTGAGTTCTTTATTTCTGTGATAGATCACTGAGTATTATAGACTCTAAATCCATCCAAGTGTCTGTGAAGTCCATACTTTTGTCCTTCTTTATGGCTGTGGAATATTCCATCATGTATATGTACCACTTTTTGAAAATCCAGTCTACTTTCGAAGGGCAGAGTGCTTAATTTTTAAGGCTTAGCTCCTTTATCTATAAAATGGGAAAGTTACCTTCTTCCTACTGAGAACAGTAAATAAATATAATGCCTAGCACATGGCAAACAACACTCTTGGTTATTACAGTCATGGCAGCCACCAAATGAATACAATTTTCTAAACAGCATCTCAGTCAGGCTAACAATAAAAACAGTAAGTGGTGGATAGGAGAAGAGCATGGTTGGGTCCACACCTGGACACAACATCTCCAACTCTCCCTCATAACTTGATCCTACCCTGAAGGATATTGGGACATTTCTTCCAGCAACTGTAGTATGTCTGACTACAGTTAGGCCTATTTATTCTTCCAAGCTCACCATGAATAGTGCTCTGTGAGAAGAGCCACCTACCTCAGGAAAGAAAACTCCTCTTAAACCTTGGGAGGATTCTGGGATAAGAAGAGGCTATATAGCCTTGCTTCTCAGTTGGCTCACTTTTAAATCACAGGGACACATCACCTTAGCTTCATCATGCTGTGGGAAAGGCAAGAGTGTCTCAACTCCACCCCTCTTGAACCCACATCTGCTCCAACCCACAAGCCATCTTCCTAAAGAACAGAGATAGAGTTCTATCCATGAAACTAGTAGTAGAGGCCAGAAAGGGGAACTGTCTGCTGGATACGGAAAACGGTACTTAGAAATCATGTTACGAAATACTTGGCTGTTGGATTTTATTCCTGGGATTCCTTTACGAGGAACGAAGTTCTCCAGCCAATGTGGCGCCACCATGTGGCAACAGTACAGATAGTTCATAAATCACTCTGCTTTGAAATTCTGATTCTCCACCAATTTTTATCTTCGAGTAGGAATTAAAATTTTCCTTTTTTTATGTTTCAAATGAGAATTCATTCATATTTTTTCTTCATTCATATTTTAATATCACACTATTCCCAGATTTGCGTTATTCAAATTTGCTCTATGTAAAAGCTCTCATGGGAATAAACTAGCTTCCATTTAGCAATGTCAGCATTGTTCTATCTGGGGCCAGGTTTGAGACACCACCAAAGAACTGATGATCAGGACGTGGTGGGACAACCAATTCATTCTCCACCCAGATCGCAAGACTAAATTCTTCCTTCTAGTTTTCTGCACTGGCTTAGGAATAACTACTCTTGGTTTGTGCTCATTAAAAAGGAGGTTAAAAAAATCATCCAAAGGTCTCATTTTAACTTGGAAGCTAAAATGATAAAATAAATAATAAGACTGGACTCGGTGGCTCAGCCTGTAATCCCAGAAGTTTGGCAGGCCGAGGCAAATGGATTGCCTGAACCCACGGGTTAGAGACCAGCTTTGGCAACTTGGCGAGACCTCATCTCTACAATAAATTTTTTTTAAAAAATTAGCCGGGTGTGGTAAATGCACCTGTAGTTCTGGCTACTTGGAAGGCTGAGGTAGAAGGGTCGCCAGAGCCCAGCAGGTCGACGCTGGGGTGGCCATGAGCGTGCCACTGCACTCCAGCCTGGGCGACAGAGTTAGACCCCAACTCAATAAATAAATAAATAAATAAAATAAAACTTGCTTGATAAAACTAAGTAAAATAATGGTAACCCTTGGAAGATAGTGTCTGTAGGTATAATAAGGAGATTGGAAGTATTCTAGGTCTTAATCAGAACACTGGTTACAAAGGTGTGTTCAGTTTGTGACAGTTCATTGAATGTACACTTCAGAACTGTGACATTTTCTATAATTATACTTCAATAGAATATTAAAGCAAATTCACCAATATCTGATCAGTCATCCCTCTTTAACTTGTCTTTGAGACAAGAGGCTGTGCAAGCACACTGGGAAGGCAGAAAAACAGTGATGCCCAGTTTTCATGAGGAACTTTTCAGCCAGCATGAATCTCTCTGGGCAGAGAGGAAGGACACCAGACACAATCTATACTACTGCTAGTTTAACTTACTGAGCTTCAGTAATTTAACACTTCATTTTCTCAAAAGTAAACAAATCTTGCAGCCAGACAACTTACCTACGCTTCTCTCACCAAACACAGATAAATAAAACTTAGACCACAAAGAGACCCCTGACCTCATCCCCACAGGGACAACACACACACTGCCTCCCCCCTGCCCCACAGACATTCCACAGATGGAGGGGGGTGGGTAATCAGGAGAGACACAGCCACCCATGGTCAGGCAAGGAACATGAGCAGGAAGATGGAAAGTAATATTTCCAAGGTCTTAGCAAACTAAAGTTCTCTAGAAAGAGGATTCTGCAGTCTGCAAATAGAGTCCCAGATGTTGCTGCAAAATTCTTTAAATCACCTCCATCTTCACCCACAGCCCAGATCCCTCAGACCATCTTCCTCCTACTTTTTAAATATAACCTTAGTGCATTTTCACATCTATCATATCTCTCAACTCAAAGTGCCTTGGGAAGATTGAAAGGCAAGTATTATTCCATTTTATAAATGGCAAAGTTGAGGTTCAAAGAGTCTGGTCAGTCATCACTAAGCTTCAGTGTGGAGGCTGAATTGGAGAGACAGGGTGATGATGGCAAGAGGACAGGCGACCCTCTCCCCAGTCCAAAACTCTGAGAACCGCCCACAAGCCACAGATAGCCTCACAGGAGATGCCTCAAAGGGTCTGGAGGAAAGGAATCACATTCGACAACATTTACAGAGCCTGGGACTGTCCCCCACCCTCCCCTGGGAAAGTGTGGAGCAAATCAACAAATCCATATCATGGGGTGGGAGGTGGGGAGGGCGGAAATGAAGCCAGACTCGAGGCATTTTCTAGGAGCAGGTGGGAATCAAGGTTAGTGTACCCACTTCTCTTAGGAAGTCCTTAGGCCCAATGGTGTGTGCGTTTAAGAGTCTTTGGGATTCATACCTATCCTTGAGGACAGGGCTTATTTGGGGAAAGGAAGTGGAGCAGGACGGATTTCAGAGCAGACACTTAGCAAATTCACCTACCCTGCTAAGACGTTAGTAAACTAAGGGAGAGAGCGTTCCAAATGCTACCGGTTTCGGGTTCCCACCGCCGAACCTCTCCACTCCCGGCTCGCCCGGAAGGTCCCCGCGGTTACCTCCAAATCTCTGTAGAGTCCCTTGGGATCAGCTCCTACCTCTTCAAGTCCGGAGGCTTTGGAAAAAAGGGACTATGAAGAGGAGCCGGGAATAGAGCTGAAGTGACCGCCTCCCCCCACTCCCCCGCGCCCCGAACAGTGCGCCCCTCCCCAGGCAGCCCGAGGCCGGGGTCCAGACGCAGTGGACCCGGATTGCTAACTCTGAGCGCCGGTCGTGACCTTGAGCGGGTCCCCGATTTGCCCCATTTTACAGAAATTCAGAGTTCGGAAGAGTCAGGCCCGCCGCGCCGGGGTGTTGCGGGCGCTTACCGGATGGTTGCGGGCGCCCGCCGGTGCGCCCCCAGCGCAGTAGGGACGCGGTGAACCGCAGCCCCAGCGCTACGTGGCCAGCGGGGATCGGAAAGCGCGAAGGAACGAGCTGGACGAGCTCCCGCCCCGGCAGCTGGCGAAAAAGGCGGTTCCGACTCCGCGACGATCCCTGAGCAAGTTCAAGTCCCCCCCGCCCTCGCCCCTCCGCAGAGGCGGACTGACCGCGCCTGGGGTCCCTGGCTCAGGACAAGCATTGGGTGCGGAGGACCATGCGAGACACCTCACACACCCACCCCCAAAGTTGCGGCAACGTGAGGGAGAGAGTGGCGCAAAGCCACTGGAGGGGAGTGCAGGGCAGAGGAGCGGACGGTACTCACACGGGGCGGCCAGCCGGGAGCAGGTCCACGGTCCGGGTCATCGATGGCGGCTGGTCTCAGGCCACCGCGCCTCGGGATACCCGGGGCACCTGCCGCAGCGCGGCGCGTGGATTAGAAGGCTGCGGACGGCGAGGCAGGGGTGCGGGTCCGTCTGCGCGCCAGAGCTGGGTTGCAGCGCCGCGGGGGCTCCGCAGCCAGAACCGCAGCCGCAGCGCGAGCCGGAGAGCGACCCGGAGGCGGCAGCGGCTGCGAGGGAGGCGCCCGCACCGCAGGCAGCCAGGGCCAGCCTGGCGGCAGCCGCCGCCGACACCTGCTGGCCCGGCCGACGGCCAATCAGAGGCGCCCGGAGCGGGGGAGCGTGCGGAGGCGGGGCGGGGGCGCGTGCGGGACGCCCTGCGGGAGGGGCGGTGCGCGATCGCGCCTGCGCCGGGGCAGGGGGTGCCTGCCGGGCGGGTTCCTCTAGAGCACTCTGGGCGCGCAGGCGGCACGCGCCGGGAGGGGCGGGGCACATGGAGAGGAGGCGGGGCAGGGCTGCGCGCGCCCGGGGCGGAGACCCGCGCCCTCCGGAGCTCTCCCCTGCAGCGCAGTGCAGTGTTGGGGTCACGCTCTGGGAGACTTCAGGTGCGACTTCGGGTCATTCCCAGATTTGAAGTGAGGTTTTTCCTGTCCTCTGCCTCTGAGCCCTGGTGGCCCAGACCCTCCCTGACCGTGGAGTGATGGGTTACCAGAATCCTGGGCCTGCCTGGTTCTAAGAACACGGTGGTCCGCCGGTCCGAGCCTCGCCAAAGCTGGAGTGGCGCTCCTCCAGCGAAAGCTTTTCCTCACTTCACAGTCCCTGGGTATTTAAAGTCACAGTGGTGACCCTGATCTGGATTCCTTTAATTCTCCCATGATTTTGCTGTGCTAGCGACTCTCATTCATTCAACACACATCTACTGGGTTCGCGCGCGGCTCTGGGAGTTGTCCAGGCGAATGCGCGTCCAAGTCTCCCAAAGCCGCCACAGCTGCGGCACCGCGGGGTTAGGGAGCCCGCGCTCTCAGAAGGACGCCCAAACACTGCTGCAAGCGAGGAACGCAGTCGGGCTCCTGCCAGGAGTCCCCGGTCCTGGAAGAGCCACCGGGAGTTGAAAGGTTCCACTCCAGGCCAGGGCTTCACTGCGTGTTTGTATCCATCAAGCACAGGGCCAGGAATCAGTTCCTGAGACCGACTGCCTCAGCCCCAACAACTCGGCTGTGAAAACACATTATCAATTTTAGCTGCAGGGTGGAAGTCACTCCATGAGAATGAAGCGTTTGTGGAGCTACACTAAACCCCTGGGAATCCTCTCAAGCCGGTGGGTTGAGGCTGTTTTCTCTGCGTAAATTTGCGCAGTGGAAATAAATGTCTCATTTGAGGATCAGTCCGCAGCAGAAAAAAAAAAAAAAGAGCAAAACACAACCTTTAAGAAGGGGACTCGGGCGGTAAAGGGATTAATTTCTCTAAAGATCTGGCTTCCTCTCTTAAAGGGATTTCAATGTCTACAAACTGATAAAGTGAAAGTTTTGTTTCTATTTTATTTGCATTCTATTTAAATTTTATTTATCTATGCTTGATTAGCATTCACGTGGTACAAAATTTTAAAATTACAAACGGGAATATAGTTAACAAGACTCCCTCCCACCCTTGTCTCTCAGCCTCTCTGTTGCTCTCCCTGGAGGCAACCTGTGAGTGTCTTCCTAGAGAAAATCTGCGTGTACACAAGTAAATATATTTGTCTAATGTTTTTATTTTTACCTTTTGTTATACAAATGTCAACATTTGTGATACAAACTATGCACACTATTCTCCACCTCAATCTTCTCCCTTAACAAAATATTATCATAGAGTAATTCCACATTATTACTCCCCCAAAAAAATTCTTGTTCTTTTACAGCTGTATGGTATTTCACTGAATAGAATATGTCATAATTTATATGAGTCCCCACATGTGGGCATTTCGATTGTCTTCTCTGTCAATGATTGTCCGAGATTGTCCATTCTGTTGTTATTAATAACAAATCTGCAATGAATACATTTGCTCTTATATAACTATGCATAAGCAAGAGTATATATGAGGAATACATTCTTAGAATTGGAGTCATGAGGTCAAAGGTGATGTGCATTTATAATGTGGATAATCTCACATGCCCTTCATGGAAATGTAAACTCATGACCTCACACAAGGTATAAGATTGCCTATTTTCTTTCTTTCTTTCTCTCTCTCTCTCTCTCTCTCTCTCTCTCTGTCACCCCATGGTGGTTTTGAACCTGTGTTTGATTTTAGATTCCTTCCTAGACCTTCCTGCTCTGTTTTGTGGGGGCTTACATTTCCCAGACTTCTCTACCAACTGTCTTCTTGCTGCTCTAATGGGACTTAGCAGGAGAACAGAGGGAGGGAGGAAGGGAGAAGTCAGGGTATTTCTCACGCTTTGCCTTCTGCCTGGTGGGCATAGAAGAGCTGTCTAGCGCAGCAGCTACTCCTCCTGGGTGACTCCAAGTCCTATAGGACAGGTTTACTATGGACCCAGGTCCCTGGACTCTGATAATACCTCTTTCTTTTGTCCCTGGGGCTTGGAGGTGACAGACAGGAAAAAAAAAAAATAGAATAAGAGTATTGAGAAGTTGATAATCTACCTGGAGAAACAAAATAAGCGTACATTAAATGATCTCGTTATTTTTCATTGTTGTTATCAATAAGTGCAAATTGTAATAACAAACTGAGTGTCCTTTTCCCTATCTTTACAAGACTTTTCCCTACACCTGCCCTCCCTCCCTCTTTCCCTCCTTCCCTCCCTCCCTTCCTTCCTTCCTTCCAGTTGTATGACATTTCACTGAAGAGAATATGTCATAACTTTATTTAAGAGGGCCCAAGAACTTTTAGTTACAAGTGGCAGAAATCCAACTCTAAGGGAGGGAGGGCACATAACATCAATAGGCTACCTGATCCTAAACCAGGCAAAGAGGGAACCTGTATGCAGACCACTTATGTACCTAATCCTGACCTTTAAAAAAAAAAAAAAAAAAGGTTAAGAAAAAAAAAACAGAAATGTATAGTTTACTTAAATGCAAAGTCCAGACGTAGGTCTTCAAGCACAACTGTATTCAGGGATTCAGGTGATGTTAGTAAGACTAGAGTCTCAGTCTCTCTCTTTCCCCCTCTCTCTGCCTCTCTTTTCTGCCTTCCTCCCTGGTTTTCATTGTTAAACTGATCTACTTCATGTGGTGGCTTCTGAAAACTCCAGGACTATCTTCTCAGTAGTCAAGATCCAAGAATGAGGTAAGTCTTCTCCTTTCAAGCGTGCATGCTATGTTGCCCAAGAAAGCTCATTTGTCCACTTCAATCATGAGTCCAGCCCTTGAGTGGCCGAAGGACTGGGATGTTCTGATTGTTTGTGAGTAAGTCAGGACACAGTGGTTTAAAGTAAATCAGCCAAAAAGTTTACCACCATTCACAAACACTTTCCTACACAAGCCTCCCAATCAGTCAATAGTAAGCTACATGTAAGCATGTTCATATTTGTCCAAACCTAATGAAGGCCACAGCCTCTGTAGCTGGATCCCTGGATGTAGGTCGAAGGGATACTTTCCACATGAGACCAAAAGAGGCTGCAGCATGACTAGAATGGAGACTGGGTTCAAAGGTTACTGGTCATTATGCAGGTGTTTGCAAAGCTGACTTCATATATAAATTCACCTCTTTACAGACTCTCAGAATCAAAGTCCTAACATCCTTACCTAAGTTATAAGCATGTTAAAAGAAAAACAAATAAATATAGAATAGTTACATGATTTGAGCAAGGTCAAAAAAAAAAAAAAAAGGCAGTAAAAAGTTGCAGATGGAAACCCAGAAACATATGAATAAAAAAGAGCTCTGATTTCCTATTAGTAGTCCTGTAAGTCAGAAACAGGCACAGCTTTAATTCTTCACCAGAGCTAGTATTGATTTCTTTTTAATGTTCCCTGTGAAAGGTTTGGCCTCTGAAGATGATATGGGTAACAACGTACCTGGCACCAGATGACCTAAAATGCCACCTCTTCAATTCCCCCATTGTGAGTGGTTCTATAGCAAAATGTTGCTGAGTTCCAGCCATGTCCAGCCCCTCATGACTCACAGGCAGTGCTTGTTTTTCCATTTTGTGCATGACTTTGACTGCTGTTAAGAGTTTTAATGGATTCTTCCTTTATCAATAAGAGCTCTTTGACATTTGTGCGCACGAGGAACTGTACCACGTCTTCTTTTAAAATGTGAATCAGACAGTTCATTTCTTAGCCAGAAGATTGATGCGTTTACACTGGCAAGAAAAGGACATGTCTCAGGAGGATTCTGGGTAGAATTAAAAGAGCATTAATCACAGGACTGGGGTGCTAGTCTGAGCTCACGACTTCCTGGCTGCATGACCTTGGGCAAGTTACTTTACTTAGCTGAATTTTAGATTTTCTAAACATAAAATATTGTGTAATCCTCTCCACCACCCTGTAACATTTTGATTAATTTATATAATGTATGTGAAATTGTTTTGCACATGAGATTTATTATATTTTAGTTATCTAAAAATTATAATTTTTGACCTGGAAAAATGAGTTATAAAGAAAGTTTCCATGCTGTTTTGTAGTATTTTCTGGCACATGTGGCAAAATAAAACTTTTACTTACTACTTTCTTATTAGCCAAAAATGTATCTCTAGCTCTTCCATGTCACTTGGCACTTGCTATGTAGTATTTGTTTGTCTAGGTATATCTCCAATCTCCCCTACTAGACTAAAAGTGCCTTGAAGTTAGAGTCATGCCACATTTTGATTCCTACACAGTGCCTGGCACATTATCTTAATACATTGTAGATATTCAATTATTATTTATTGAATGAAAAGTGAAAAAAATTTATAAACTGGACCTCATCATAATTTAAAATGTTTGTTCTGTGTTCAATGATTCAAGAGGAAACAAACAAATAAGCCTAATCACCCCAATTAGAAAATAGGTTTAAAAAAGAAGAAGAGATATTTCACCAAAGAGGATATATAGCTGACAATAAGCACATAACAAGATGTTCATTGGCCATTAGAGAAATGCAAATTAGAACTATAATGAAATATCACTACATACCTATCAGAGTGAGTAAGAAAAAATAGTGACAACATCAAATTTTGGCAAGGAAGGAAGAGAAACTTTGCCACTTGTATATTGCTGATGGGAATGTAAAGTGATGCAACCATTTTTGAAAATAGTTTCCCCATTCCCTTTAAAACTAAAATTAGACACCATATAACTGAGCAATTGAAAACCCTTGGACAATTATCCCAGAGAAATGAAAACTTCCATTCATTCAGAAGCTTATACAAGAATGTTCATAGCATCTTCATTTGTAAGGGCAAAACTAGAATCTGCAAAAACATGAATAGTTAAACAAACTAGAGTATATCCGTATCATGGAGTACTACTCACATTAAAAGGGACAAACTATTGATAATGCAACAACTTGGATGGATCTTAAGAGACTTATGCTGAGGTTGTTTTTTTTTTTTAAGGATTCTCTAAGAAGTCTATATGCTGATCCTATTTGTATAGTATTCTTGAAATAACAAATTTATGGTGACGGAGAACAGATTAGTGTTTGCCAGGTGTTAGGGATGAGAGTGGAGTAGGAAGTAGTTGTGTCTATAAAAGGATCTTGTAGAATCTTCTGATCCGTAGTCAGACGCACACTCTCACTCATATAGTAGACCTTGAACATCTATTGTAATACTATAAGAAAAAGACTGACAGTGGTGGGAAACTATGGGGGGGGAGGGAAAGGGAGGTGGGATTAATGGTAGTCATTATCTGTCTGGAGACATCCTTTATCAACAAGGGTGCCTGAACGAAGCATATTTGTACACCTAACCCTTAACTGTACTCCACAATATCAAAATAAAAAATATTGATTAAATTAAAAAAAAAAAAGGATCTTGAAGTAACAATACAGTTCTGTATCCTGATTGTGGTAGTATGCAAAGCCACATGTGTGATAAAATTGTATAGAACTATACACACACACACAAACAGATGTGTGTATAATTATTGAAATCTAAAGAAGCTCTTTGGCTTTTACTAATGTCGATATCCTGGGGTTTTGTTTTTGTTTTTGAGTTGGAGTCTCACTCTGTCGCCCAGGCTGGAGTGAGTGGCACACTCACGGCCACTCCTGCGTCAACCTGCTGGGCTCAGATGATTCTTCCACCTCAGCCTTATAAGTAGCAGGAACTATAGACGCGCGCTATTGTGTATAGCTAATTTTTCTATTTATTGTAGAGATGAGGTCTCGCTAAGTTGCCTGGGCTGTTATCAAACCCATGGGCTCAGACAAACCACTCACCTTGGCCCCAAAGTGCTAGGATTATAGGTTGAGCCACCAAGCCCAGCCGATATACTGGTTTTGATATTATATTATAGTTGTACAAGATGTCACATTGGGGAAGGCTGAGTTAAGGTCTGCATGGGACCTCCCTGTATATTTCTCTATAACTCCCTGTAGATCTGTATTTCAGAATTTTTAAGACTTTTGAAAAAGTGAGTGAATAAATGAATTAACTCCTCCACTCTAAATTGGAAGAGGCACATCAGCATTGTAACAATGTGGTATGTTGTACACCTTATGATACAGTATTCAAGTCCATAGTTTGGAACTACCTTATAATAAGCAAGGTTTTCATTGGTATTTTTGAAGGAGGATATTTCTCACACTGGTCTCATATCAATTACTCATGCAGAAAGTGTGTCATGCATAAAAATATCCAGTAATATTGGCAACTGGATATGAGAGCTGTAATTTTTTACGTGAGTACCCTCAAAATACAGAAAAGTTCCAGAGCATAGAGTCTAAGGCAGATCTGTGGTTTCTGATGTCCTCCTGGGCAGACTGCCCTCCTGACTATTATATAAAGCCTAGATGAGATCTTTGCAAATTGAACAGTTCTTTCTCTACCATCCTGCAGATCTTAGGCAGATCTGGGCCTTATGTAACCTCAACATGACACCCTGCCATGGTTTTTTATACATAAATCTATTTCTGTTTTTTAATGAGGCTAGATAATTAAGTCAGTGCTGACAGAAACATTAGATTTCTCCTACAAGTATACTACTTTATAGAAAATATAAGTTTTTTAGGTTGCTCTAAAATGTAGCATGTCCTGCTTTCCGTGCAGGTGTGTAATTACAGAATTTTTCACACAGAGAGAAATGGTTCCTGATGTTTATATCAGATGCTTCTCTGAGCTCATGCATTTGAACCACTGCCTGTTTTAGGTTAGGTTCTTTAGAAACAGTCTGAGACAGGAATCTGAGGATTATTGAGGATGTGCTCAAGGGAGAAAGGAAGAGAGGAAAACATTAGAAACATTATACAAAAGGGGAAAGTGGTCTGAGGTGGAGTCAGCTTTCAGCCTGAGCCTTTGGGGAGAACTGAAGCATGAATTACATTAAAGAGTTGTCCCCTCTTGAGGCACATAGGCTGGCCTTTGTACTCAGGGTCAATCAGTCGCAGGCTGCCTGATGCCCCTAGTGGGGTCATATCCTCTCATGCAAGATGGCCTCTGTTTGGCCGAAAACAATTCTCTGAAAGTGGCAGCTGTGAGCCATTAGGCACCAACACTTAGAGCCTCTGGGAAAGGGGCACACATCCAGGAAAGAGTATCTGAAAGGGCACCATCAGTGTCCATTGCACCACCCTCCCTAGATTCTTGCCAAATAATAAAAAGGATAAAAATAAGAGTAAATTAGCAGCAGCCCTAGAGGTCAGGGAGAGATGCAATGTATACTCTGAGAATTTAAAGAGCTTATGATATATCAGCTTGGCAAAGCAGCCAATGAAAAATGAGAAGAGATGTGCTTAGTCCACATATAGAATAAAAGCACAGATAATCCACAAACTTAGAAAAGATGCTCAGTCTTGCCAATAATGCACAAAGTGAAAATTAAAACACATTTCGTTAGTTATAGTTTCAAAGGAAAAAAGATTGAAAATATTTTACATTGGTGAGAATGTGGGAAAATCAATATGCTCAAATACTATTAGGGGAAGATTTTTGGAAGTCAATTTGGTCTAAAATATACAAATCATTTGAGTCATATATTGTACTTCTAAATCCCTGTGGTACCAAAATATTAATGAAAGGAACAAAGATGTTTGCACATGGCCTTTCAACATAATTTATAATACCAAAGAAATTGAAACATCTTCAAGTCTATAAATTGGCAATGGGTCAAAACAGAAAATTCTATACAATAACTGGAAAGAATGAGGTAAATCTATTAATAAACATACTGACATGTTGGAAACTGGCCAGAGTCTAATATAAGTTGGCGGGATTGGAGATGGTAGTTGAGGGGAAAATTACACATTCGCATATTAAGACAGAGATTCACTTGTACAAGATTTATTGAGTAGGTGCTCTCAGGAGAATGGGAATGCAGGGGCCAGGCTCAGGCAGGGGAAGGATGTGATCTCAGCTGGGGAATGAACCTCTGAATGATCCCATGGTATTCTCTGAAGCATTAATTTCACCATGGAGTTGATCGTATCTGGAAGCAAGGTGGGGCCAGCCTTTCGCATTCTGTCATTGTCTTCATTCTAAGGTGGGCGCGATGAGATCTTCTTGGATGAAGGAGCTCCTGTTCCCCAGAAGGTAACTCCAATGTTACCAAAAGGGCAAAGAAGGGGCAATTGAAAGTCATTAGCAACCAACACTCACAGCAGCTGGGGAATAGGGAGTTCCTTCCTGATGAAGGGCATCTGGGCAGGACACCATAAGCAAATATTACAGTCATATAAAAAGCAAAATGAGTAGGCACTCACTGTATTTGGCTTTTGTGGCTGAGGGTAAAAGGGATAAGAGGAGTTCTTGTGAACCATTGTGACCAGACTGAAGTAATCTCTGCCACATTTGAAAACTGGTGTCCAAACAGGAGAGGGATCAATTTACGAGGAAAGGGTAGATGCCCTTGTTTTCTGAGATTTAAAGTTAGGAAGACCAGCTGGGAGCAGCAGAGTGACTCCAGTTAGGGCTCCTACTAACACTCCACTATGAATCAGTGTACTTTAACCTTACAGGTGGAAGATTAAAAAATGATGTGTTTGGTCGGGCACGGTGGCTCAAGCCTGTAATCCCAGTACTTTGGAAGGCAGAGGTGAGAGGATTGCCTGAGCCCAGGGGTTCGAGACCAACCTGGGCAACTTAGTGAGATCTCGTCTCTACACTATATCAAAAAATTAGCCGGGTGTGGTAGCGCATGCCTGTAGTTCCAGCTACTTGGAAGGCTGAGGTGGAAGGATCGCCTGAGCCCACCCAGCAAGTCGACTCCGGGTGGTCGTGAGCGAGCCACTGCACTCTAGCCTGAGCAACAGAGTGAGACAGTGACTCAAAAAAAAAAAAGTGAACTTAACCCAAGGACATGGACTTGGCAAGTGGAGATGTGCTGAAATTCAGCCCCCACTTGTCCTCTCAGTTGGACAGTTTCATGCAGCAAACAACTACACAACTGGACAGAGTAGCTCTTGCCCAACCAATGTCCAGTGCAGAGATGGACAAGGAGACTGCTAAAATAAAGTTACTTCAAGAAATGAGGAGGACAAGCTTGTGAACATGCTCATCATTGAACCCAAGTGTTTGCAATTGGCATGGGAAGCATGAGAGGCAGCCCAGACCATGTGAGTATGGCACAGTCTCAGAAACCAGCCTATCAGGAACAATGATTGAGCATGGGAGTGTGATCAGACAGCACTGCAATCTCAACCCCTCAACACAGGGTGGTCTAGAAAGCAAGGGATTCCGGGCAGCAGAGAGAAACCTTTGAACCCAAACCTCAGAGTTCCAGTCCTCAACAGCCCCACCATGAGGCAACAGACAAACATGAAACACAGTCCCCTTCATGTTGTTTGCTGCATGAAGAAACAGGAAAGACTCCATTGGGCTAAGCTTGAAAAGTAAATTGTGAATTTTCTGCTCTTCAGCAGTGCTTAGTTAAAAAAATAAAAGACATGTGACCATATGTGTATCTTGAGTTAAAGAAGCAGATCATACTAGACTAAATAGAAATAAAAAATAGAAATGTGGAGAAAATTATTGTTTCTGGTAAGTACAGCATTTTTTCTGAGCTTTTTTTTAGAACAATTAATATTTTATTATACGTCTATTTGTTCCCTACTAAATAACGGCTTTTAAAAAGCTTCACTGCTTTCTTTAGTAAAGTTGATTCTATCTTGGGACTATAATGCAGAAGTAATAATAGAATCTCATCATTTGCAATATTCAATAAGGAATCTTGATGCTGCTGAGAGATTCTGGTAATGATATTTATTTTACAGGAGTCAGAAGATTACTGACTTATAGAGTCTTGATTTGTGACTTTCTCCTCGTACAATTTTTCTTACTGTAAATCAGCTTTCTACAACAAGTCCCAGAGTTGGTGAATATCCTTTATAACCAAATAAGATTACAATGCTTCTCCGAATCCTGAGTCAGTTGGGATCCGTGGCAGCTGACTCAGACACAGCTGTGCTGAGGCTTAATAAAATTAGCAGTAATGCCCAGAAATTTAGCCAGAGCCCTGTGTGTGAGTGTGCATCTTCTTCATAACAATCCTCAAATCCTTGGGGGTAGTTTAATTGTCATTATCTTATTCACTGAATCTTAGCAATAAGGTAGTTATTGAAATAGCAGTCAGGCGTCACCAAAGAAAAGGAGACCATTGAGCCTGATTCTTTATACCCTGCTCTGCGGTTTCCTTATTGCATTGCGCTTTTCGCCCTTTATCACACTGTAAACTTTCTTACTCTGTCTACTATTTGTTTTTTGTCTTCGCCACTAGAATGTGAGCTGCATGAGGCAGGGGTCTTTGGGTTGCTCGTGGATATCTCCAAGTACTCCAGACAGAGTCTAGCACACAGGAAGTGCTCAATAAAGATTTATTGAGAGAATGAAGATGCCAAAGGAAATGTATTTACAATTCAAACATGTTTAGAGACTTTCAGGCATACTGAATATTTACATTTTGTAAAAAAAATCAGATGACCTAAGTTTTTATTTACCTTAAAGTTTCTTTGAGAGTAAAGAGTCTGTATGTTGATTGCAGTGATAATTCCCCTCACTGTATTTCTTCTCTCAGTAACCCTCTCTCCCCACCACCAACTTTAAGGCAGAACCAAGAGGATTATGGCACTAGGAGACAAAAACAGGTGGATCCTACCTAGAACATAATGATCCAAGTCTTGGGAAGAAAGGGAATATAACATGGAGGAAGCTGCTATTTTATATAGAAAGAGAAGAGAGATTTACTCTTTCATTCGGGAGAGCAAGAGAGTAATTTGGAAGGAATGTGAGTGAAATGGACATTATTTTGCTCTTCCAAAGATCTGGGACAAAACCTTTCTTGGATCCCAGGATATTCAGAATGGGAAATATGGGAAGGTGGTGAGAAGAGGGAAATGATATAGCATTTGAGGTGAACACTGAAGCAGAGGGGCCTAGTAGGGTTAAGACTCTGAGAGACTCGATATACAAACAAACACTGATCAGACCACCTATCATAAAATAATTCTGACCTACAACCTCTGGAGATTAGTAAGCCCAGAATGACCAGGACTTGATCAATGATTGCCAACTTGTCCATTTTTTTGCCACCCCCCCAACTCAGGACCAAACAGAGAAAGCCAAATATGCTCCACTAACCAATCACTTAGGATGCCTCCTTCTAGTTAGCCCACCTCCAGCTTCCCCATGCCAACAACCTCTAGTCAGAGCACACCTGAAGCCTTCTCCTTCATCTACTTCCCAGTATATGGTGAATTTTTGTATTTTTTCATTGCTTTGGCATCCATTTTGAACACAAGTTTAGCTTTCTCATACCCAAATCAGAGCTCAGACATCCTTGACACAGTTTCTAGTTCTGCACTACACCCAAATGGTTCAAGCCAGTGGCAAGAGATAAGAACTTAGAGATGTCTCTCCCACCTAATTTGTGGTCTCCTGCTTTCCTGCTGTTTCCTTTAAGGGGACCACACAGGCATCTTTCTGTGAACTTAAAATGACCCACACCTTGTTCCTTTATATGTACTGCCGGTTGAAGACTGCCCTCCTGACACATTTTACCCTCCTTGCCCGGGATCTGTAAGTAAAAAATCTTCGAACTTATATAAGTAAAAAATCTTCGAACTTAGTTCCTTTTTTTTTTTTTTTTTGAGTCAGGGTTTCACTCCATCACCTAGGCTGGAGCGCAGTGGCATAATCATGGCTCACTATAGCCTCCACTTCCTGGGCTCAAGAGATCCTCCTTTTTTTTTTGGTAGAGACAAGGTCTCACTTTGTTGCCCAGGCTGGTCTCAAACTCCTAGACTCAACCAATTATCCTGCCTTGGCCTCCCAAAGTACTGGGATTACAGGTGTGAGCCACCATGCCCAGCCTGAACTTATTTCCTGTTATAGTGATGTATTGAACTTGCACCTTCCTTCTGAAGAACTAAGGGCTGCCCCAGTTGGGGTTTCTCCTGGGGAGAACATAAGTTTGGGCTCCCTGTTCCAGAGCTATGATCAGACAGGCATAAAGTAGCCCTGGGTCAGACAAGAGCCACAAGGGTGTCTGCTAGTATACACAAATTCCCTGTGTAAGGAATCCCTCCTCCCCCTTCTAGATCACGAGTCTGACAACTAGGCATTAGACTATCCACCAGGTAAAATAAGTGCCCCTATGAAAAAAACACTGTAAACACTCACATCCAGCTCCCCTTCATTTCCTGTTAGGACAGGGTTGCCTCTTTGGTACTGGGAAACCAATTTAGCTGGGGGCTTTCAAAACACAGGAATGAAAAAAATGGCCTGCTTTCACCAAGGATGCCTAACAAATGGGAACTAATGATAAAATTCAGGTATCAAACAGAATAAATAGCTGAGGAACTCAGCACAGGAAGTAGAGGGTTTTTTATAAATATTTTTTTTGCTCTCCTTTGTGCTTCTGTTTTATGTTGTGTTGTCTAAAAGTGTTGCTTGTTATATAAAAAAGGATCAAAAGGTAAAAGACAGGCATAGACCCTATGAGCCTATTGTTAGAGTTGGCCTAATAGACCAACCAATGGGTTTGTAGTTCTCATCAAACCAGGCCCCATGTGGACAAATTTTACCAAGTCACCAATAAAACTGGATGAAATTCTCTTCTTTCATAACAACTTTTTGTTCTGAGAGCTTGACTTCTTTGATCTGGAGAGAATGCTCTCTTTGGTGAATGTTCTCTGGTTTTCTGCCTGAGTAGAGGTACTGATGGTCAGGTCTGCATTCAGAGGCAGGTAACCATCAGGTTAGGGTTCCAGATGCAAACTGCATAAGCACCACTTCCAACTGACTGTTGCACACTTCTGTGGGTCATTTAAGTCTAAATCCTTTCCTCCTCCAGAAGAAGTTCCTGCTTTCTATTTGTACTCTCATTTCAATCCTAATTCTTTAATTTATCTCTCTAAATAGCATAATTTCACCAGTGATGATTTGGACCTTGAATCACCACTTTTAAGAACATTTGGCTTATACAAAGTTGTTCATTTGAGAAGTACCTTAGGGAAAAAAGTGAATAAGGCTTCTCAGGATCAATGGACAGCACTTTTTTTTTTTTTTTTGAGTCAGAGTCTCTGTTGCCCAGGCTGGAGTTCAGTGGCACGCTCACGGCCACCCCAGTGTCGACCCACTGGGCTCAGGCGATCCTCCCGCCTCAGCCTTCCAAGTACCTGGGACCCCAGGCGCACTCTACCACACCTGGCTAATTTTTTTGGATATATTGTAGAGACAAGGTCTCACCAAGTTTCCCTGGCTGGTCTCAAACCTCTGGGCTCAGACAATCCTCTCGTCTTGGTCTCCCAAAGTGCTGGGATTAAAGGCTTGAGCCACCGCGCCCAACCTGACAACACTTTTTGACAAGTATGTGGAGGCATCCAAATGAAATTCTGATTTGAAAATTGTTTCACTAAAAGATTCTTTGGCCAAAGCTAATAAACAACTTGACAAATTTAAGCAATAAAAAAATTAGACTAATTTCCATACTAGGTCCTCTCCCTCTTTGTTCTCCAGTTGCCTCTCTGCCTCTAGCTCTCTCTCTCCTTTCTTTGTGATCACTCTCCTTCCACAAGTCTTCCAAATAATTCCTCTTCATCCCCTTTTCCAGATGCCCTGTCTTTTCCTACTGACTCTCCTAAGTCCCCAAAATGCCGTTTGCTGCCAAAGATTCATCCCACTCCTGAGCCAGGTATGCAGACACTTGCAAAATTTAAACCTTGGGCCCAAGCTGAATTAAGAACTATATTTCAGGATTTCCTTAAGCCCAGACAAGGGCAGCTACTTTTTATAGAAGAATTTAGAATTCCTTTGGCTGTAAATGTCTCAGAGTTACCTGAACTATAGCAATTTGTGCATTTGTTGGTCAAAACCTCAAATACTAAATTCTGAATGGCAAAAGCTGATTGAATTGACTTGGGAAATTATCTACAGAATTCATCTTCCCACAATAAACCTGAGGGTTAAAAAATGCTCTAAAATTAGGACAAGGTTTCCTAAAACCCCAAAACATTTTTTCATTAAAAATTGATTGAACCATAATTCAATCATGCACACACACAAAGATAAAACTGTAGAAGATTATGGCCTATGTCTCACTTCCCAAGGGACAAAACAGGTATTCCCCTATAATCTAGTAACTGAAAGACCCATTTGGAGATTTCAACTCCGATATTCTAAACTACTGCATGCAGAGATGGCAAAATATTATAAGGGACTCATGTACAATACCCAATTCTATCACCAACAGTTTAAGGCTGTCTTCCCACAACATCTTTCCAAGTAGCCTCTTCATAATCTTCAATCAGAAGATTTCATCTACTGCAAGAGACATCAGAGAAAAACTACTCTTGAACTTTTTACTGGAAGGGACCTTATCAGGAACAATGGATATATCAGTGAAACTCCAGGGAGTTAATTCTTGAATCGATGTTTCACAGCTAAAGAAGCAATTCAGAATTTCACATAATTGGAAGCCTACTCCAATAAAGGACCTCAAATTTATGATTGTCAGAGATGCTATGGGAGCAGCCAATTTTTGGAAGTAAATAGCTAATCTAAGATCTTTGGAATATGTAGATGATCTTGGATAGTGGATAGCTTCTGCCAAGACATGAGACTAAGTCCTCTGACTAATTTTGTTTCTCCTTTGTTTGCTTGTAACTATTCTTCTTATTTTTGATAAATCACTCATTGTTGTACTCTATCTTTCCTTCTTCTTTATTATAATTGTTAGACCAGAATATATTCATTTTAATATCATTCTTAGATTATCTCAAATGGTATCCAATTCCTGAATCTTACTGACTGCTGTATATGCTGTTCTTATTGGACCATCAGGATGAAAACAAACAAACAAAAATCTCTGGACAATTCCAACCTCATCAAACAACATGATGGGGAATTATAGATGATGATATTTCCTCTTGCACCTATATAGGCAAATGACCTTAAATAAATAAACAGGTGACTATAGTCTTGTCACTAGAAAAAGAGCAATTATTGCAATTGGTTCTAAATTTGAATTCCACAACATTTATTGGGTGGTAGGCCAATTACTTACCACTTGAAAGGGATAATTGAGACTAAATATATAATCCAGCTAATGTAAGGACTTAGTTACAATCTCCTATTATAAACTTATTTTACTTGGATATCCATGTGACTTCTACCAGCTATTACTTTATTTGCGGCCAGAATGCTTGGTCCTGTTTGCTTCAGACTAACACCTCATGTACTTTAGAAACAGTATTCCAAATGTATCTGTTCATACAGACGCTAATTCTATATATCACCATGATTGTAAATTCCAACTCAGATGTTGGCTTCAAAACAAAGCCATTCGATATCATCAAGATGTCCATCCTACTCAAGGTAATCCACAGATTTAACACAGTCCCTATCAAACTACCAGAATCATTTTTCAGAGTTCTAGAAAAGACAATACATAAATTCATATGGAAGCAAAAAAAAAAAAAAAAAATCCAAATAGCTAAGGCACTCCTTAGCAAAAAAAACAATGCTGGAGGCATCACACTTTCAGACCTCAAACTTTACTACGAGACCACAGTAACCAACACAGCATGGTACTGGTACAAAAATAGACACATAGACCAATGGAACAGGGCAGAGAATCCAGAATTAAAACCACAGACCTTCAGCCAACTCATCTTTGACAAAGTCAACAAAAACAAGCATTGGTAAAAATATATTATATTTAGCAAATGGTGCTAAGAAAACTGGCTAACGACATGCAGAATAATGAAACTAGGAGCCTACCTATCACCACATAAGAAAAATTAACTCAAGATGGATTAAGGACTTAAATGTGAAACTCCAAGTTATAAGAATTTTAGAAGAAAACTTAGGGAACACCCTACTGGACCTGGGAGTAGGCAGTGAAATTATGGCCAAGCAAATGCAGCAAAAACTGAGATTGACAGGTGGGGCCTTTTTAAGCTAACAAGTTTTTGCACAACAAAATAAACCATCAAGAGAGTAAAGAAACAACCCACAGAATAGGAAATTATTTGCAAAGTATACATCTGACAAAGACCTAACATCCAGAATCTACAAGGAATTCAAACTAATTGATAGGAAAAAAAAAACCATTAAAAAGCAGGCAAAAGCCATGAACAGACACTTCTTAAAGGAAGACATCCAAGCAGCCTGTAAATATATGAAAAAATGCTCAGTTTCACTAATCATCAGAGAAAAGCAAATCAAAACTTCATTGTGATACCACCTCACACTGGCTATCATTAAAAAGTCAAAAAACCAGGTGTTGGCATGACTGTGGAGAAAAGGGAATGCTTATGCACTGTTGGTGGGAATGTAAGCTAGTTCAACCTCTGTGGAAAGCAGTGTGGTGTTTCCTAAAAGAACTAAAAATTGATCTATCATGTGATTCAGCAATCTCACTTCTGAGAATATACCCAGAAGAACATAAATTACTCTACCAAAAGACACCTATATATATATGTTCATTGCGGCACTATTCACAATAGCAAAAACATGGAAGCAACCCAGACACCCATTGAAAGTTGCCTGGATATAGAAAATGTGGTGCATACACATGATGGAATACTACACAGGCATAAAGAATAATAAAATCATGTTCTTTGCAGCATCATGGATGCAGCTAGAGACTATCATTCATAGTGAACTATCATAGAACAAAAATTGAATACCGAATGTTCTCACTCATAAATGAACCCTAACCACTGGGCATGTGAGCACAAAGGTGAGAATAACTGACATGGGTACTACTAGAGGGGATGGATGGGGTACATGCCACCCATCAAATGCCATGTCTACTACCAGGGGAGAGGAGGCTTGCTAGAAGCCCAAACCTTACCTGCATGCTATTTGCTTATGTAGAAAATCTTCACATGCACCCCACAAATTTAAAATAAAAATAAAATAAAGCACAAAACAACAACAAAAAGGGCCATTATTGATTATTTAGTCACTCTATCTATAAGAATTACTGACTCATTTTTTTATGGAAACAGAGCAGTGTTCCAAAGTACTATACATACAAAGTACTATAGGAAATTTATCACAAACTTTGGCAGAAGTTGTTAATGATACTACCTTTGCCCCAGATGAAATACAGATCAATATCAACTCAGTGGCATAAGTAAAGATGAACAATTGCATTGCTCTAGATTTGTTGGCTAATCATGGTGGTGTCTGTGCTATTGCTAATACTCTGTGCCATACTAGAATCAATGAAAAGGCAAGATAGAATAGACCATATATCACCTTAAGGAAGAAGCTACTTGGTTATTGATCCTCATGGCCTATGGGTTGTGTTCACTTGGTCTGAGTTGGGAAATTTGGGTTCCTGGTTCCAAAGTACTTATAGGGACTATAATTGTTCTTGTTTTTGTCACAGTGGCCATGATATTGATCTGTTGCAGTCCATTCAGAATTTAAAATACTACTCTGTAGCTGCTCTCTTGTCAAGATGATTGCTAGATGATGCAATGACAAAAACTTTCAAGAGGCTCCTGGAATACCATGGAGACAACTGAACGATACCAAAGAGTGAATATTTGATCTCTAGCCTTCTCTGAATTGATCAGTCTCTCGTAAATGAGAAAGTAACCAAAATGGAGATTGAGAGACTAAATTTAAAAATGAACAATGACCAGAACATATATGACAATAGGACTCTGACCCACAACCTCTGCAGAAACTACCCAGGAAGCCAAACCTCAACCTTTGTAGCACTCAGCCTGGAACAATTAGTGCTTGGTTAATGACTGCCATTTTCTCACATTTGGCCCTTATTTCCATCTAAGGACTAACCGTGGAAAGCCAAATATAATTCTCAAACCAACCACATAGAATGTCTCACTTCTAGTTAGCCTACCTACAGTTTCTCTATGCCAGCAACCTTCAGTCAGAGCATACTCAAAGTCTTCCCTCTTTTCCACTATAAAGCTTTCCTACTCCCCCACCTGCCTTTGAGTCTCTGCCAAACTCAAGTGATGGTAACTGACTTCTTTGCTATAGGGAGATCTGAATAGCCTTTGTCCATTCTCACCTGGGTGGTCTTCATTTATTTTCACATCCTACTTGGAACTTTGGAAGGAGGTAGCCTTACATAGTTACCATACGGCAGCATGGAAAAAGTGCAGCCAAATAAGAATGGAACTGTGACAGATTTATGGTGAGAAAGAATTGGAAATGGCACTCTGATACTCCCCTGGCTGTTACACAGTATAGAAGGAATCCATAAAGCCCCATCTAGTCTCTGTGAAAGAGTGTGGAAGGGACTGAGAATTGACAGCAAGCCTGCAGGTGCCACTGTTGGGAGAGACTAGGCAATATTGTCACAGGGGATGCAAGGACCTGGGCCAGGATGTCAAATATGGCAAGATTCAGAGGCTTTGCCAAAATATTAAAAGCTAAAGTGGGCTTTGGTCATCAACAGAAAGATACCAAATCCTCACCATGTCAAGAGCATGGTATCAATTAGGTTTTGCCATGTAAAAAAAGCACCCCAAAACTTAGCAACCCTCTCTTTAATAAATATGTCCAAACAAAGATACAAATCACTTTCTTATGTCTCCAGAAAACACCTGAGATAAGGCTGGGTTGTTTACAAAAATCACTGAAGGTTAAGGGGAAATGGAAATATTATAAAGAGTGTCATTATTTGAGACCATTATTTTCAAACTTTGTTCCACAGGACATTATCTTGGGGAGCTTTTAGAAGATGCTCCATAATAAAATTGTGTTGTGACTGAAAGAAGTTAAAAAATGGTACACACTATATTCACTCCATACAGAAACTAAAATGTATGTGAGCATAATGAAGGCTTGGCAAAGTCCTACAACAGAGCTAACTTTATCTAACAAAGTGATTCTTAATCTTATGAAAGAAAAAATGCTTTGTTTTAGCACACAACCAGTATTTTAAGGACAACTATACCTGAAGTACCAGTTTGCTCACCTGAATTATATTCCACCACCTGTAAAAAGGACTCTATGAGGCAGAGGACTTGCTGGAGTCTCTCCCACTTCTCCTCTTGGCTTTTATATAACAGATGCTGTCCTCAAAAGCCAAGGCAAATTCCTTTATAAACAGACAGACAGAAGGAGGCTTTGCATTCCCAGTTGGCTTAACTCTCTGAAGAGTCCTTTCTTTCTAGATGAGTAATACCTAAAATATGTTCTCTCACAAGGTAAGAGAGGACTACAAAATATATTTTAAGAAACTCTGGAATCCGACTCTACTGCATCTTAACTCACATCCTCTGTTCCTCAATTTCCTTATCTGTAAAATAAGGAAATGAATAACAGTAACTACCTGATAGAGTATTGTGAGCATTATATGAGTTAAAGTATGTGAAATACTTAGAACAGTGTCTGGGATACAGGGTGTGCCCTATAGATGTCAGTAATTATTTACTTTAGCTTAGATCTGGCAGCCCTCAAAAGAATATCCCCATCAGATTACAAAATGAATTCCAAAATTCATACAAGGAAAATACATATTAGGGAGTTGGGGAATTTTTTTTCTTTCTGGTAGCAAAATATTTTGTTAACGTGACTTCCTCTGTGGTGTTACTTAATACATTTTGCATTTTTATTTTTATGTTTTGTAATTACAAAAGTAGCACATTCTAATGCTGGGAGCCTGGAAAACATAAACACTAAAGAGAAAAAATGCACTCAAAATATCAGTCTTTGGAGACCCAACTGACAATATTTTGTGATATGTGTGTGTATACAAACACAAACACACATTAGGAAAATTAATGATATGATACATCTCTAGAAGTATTTTTCACTTAACAAAGAAGTATGTACATTTTCCCATGCTGATTAATATTCCTTGGAAAAATTATATTAACAGTTACAGATTATTCCATTCCATGCATATATCATAACTCATTTCTTGATTCCTGAGAATGTACTCACTAAAATTATTCAGTTAATTACCAATCAAAAACAAGTGTTTTAACAGAAGAAATCTACACAATCCTCATCTGTTGAAAGATTATTCACCAGCCCTTTCCACTGGGTTTCCCAGTCATACACCATGCCCATCTCTTAGTCTTCATATTTTTGAGAGTAAGTAAATTCAAATTAAGCATATCCACAAGTCAGGCAGAGGAAATCAAAAGTTTATTAAGATGAAAGGAAATAGTATTCTGTGCCCATTATCTCTCAGTTCTCTCTGTATTTGTTATTCATGCATTTAACAAGATCTCTTTCTTCATTTTTTTTGTTTAATGTTTTCTTTTACCTTCCATAAAAGCAAAATTATTTGCTATATTGTATGTCATTCCATATTATATGAAAGCATAAAATTGACCATCATTTCAGGAGAAAGGAACTCTGTTATGCATCAAGGATAAAATGTGGTAGAAAATAAGTTATCCAGAAATCTAAATGCTAAAGCATCCAAAATGCCAAATGTATCCCAAATGGACATATCCTTTTTTCCCTAGTGATCATTCATATTTCCAACCATGCAAGTTGAATAATCAGTGGGTGATTGGCTCTGGTGTCTATGGTGATGACAGGATGTACAGAGCAATGAATGGCCAGCCAGTTGGAAACATCACAGCAGATCAATTCTCACACCAGAGGCAGTGAGATACAGAGCAGATTGTCCATTGGACAGCTATTATTTTTTGTCTTTTGTGAATCATCACTGACTCATCATCTACCCCATTACCCCAGCTTCTAAGAAGGATCCAGTGCAGCCACCAGAGCATTCATCCCCCTGGCCATATTGATTGCTTTAGAGGTTTCCTCAGGAGTTAGGTCTCAGATTCAGTTCAGAGATATCCAATGAACTATTGAGAAAGAGGGGCTGCTGGTAAAACTGGACTTAGCACAAATAGAGTACATACTGGAGCTCCCTGTAGTCTTCTTTCTTGAGTACAAAGGTGAATGCTGCATAAGAAATCTCACCAAATTATTTAGTTTATAATTTTGTGGGACGCCAATATGAGCCATGCACACTTGAGTGGTTTTTCTGGTGTTGGCTGGACTCACTTCATACATTTGTGGGCAGTTCCCAGGATTCACCGGGTCTGGCTGATCTAGGATGGTCTCACCTGAGATTATCTGTCTCTGGTCTCTTTTTATTCAAGAAATAAGCCCAGTCTTATTCACACAGAAGGGACACAGTTCCAAAAGAGTGAGTGGAAGCGTTCAAGGCCTCTTGAGGCCCAGTCTCAGAACTGTCATGGCCTCACTTTCCCCACATTCTATTAGTCAAAACAAGTCACAATGCCGGTCCAGATTTGAAGGTTGGGGGGTTGGGGAGGAGATATACTCTACTTCTATATGCAAGGAGCTGCAAGTCACTTTGCATAGATGTCTGAATGAAGGAAGGGAAATAATTTGGTCATTTTGGCAAATATCATAGTTCATCTTCTAGCCACCAATTGTCCATGGCCCTCTTACATACAAAATACATTTACCTCCTCCTGAGACCTCCTTCTATCTGGGTTGGAGTCCAGGATTTTTGGATCTATATCCGGCCACATGAAGCTTCCCATGACTAGAGACCTATGAACTAAAGAGACAAGTCATATGCCCTTAACATACCCAACAAACACATGTAAGACTGTGACAGGACAACCACAAGAGACTTCCCCACTCAAAATACTCTGTCAAAAGCAATTCATGCTGTGAAAATCCTTGTAAATTTCATGGAGCAAAGGCACTCATCATAGAGCAGGGGATGCTGTAGAAGTGCAGGCTGAACAGAAATGTGGCAGCAAGAAGCTGGAGGTGGCATTGAGACTTTTTTTTAAAGTAGTTCTCTTGTTTGTGGTTTCTGCAGATGCTGACATAACAAATTCTGATTCTAAGTGACTTGGCCAGATTCCTATCTACATATCAACAAGAATTTTCTGGTAAACAAAGCATTCATGCATTTTTTATTAACACATGATGCTTTTTTTTTAAGTTGCTACCATCTTAAAGCAATGAGAGTACACCCCAAATTCTGATACACAAAATATTTAGTTTGTATTTTATTGTTAAACATTCAGGGGTTTGTGTGTGTGTGTGTTTGTGTTCCTGTTTTTCACTAAGTCTAGATGGTTTTGATCAACTTAAGCTGATAGTTACTTAGTATATCCTTGGAATCATGGGGTATATTTTTATTAAATAAAGGCTTTCTAAAATTCAGGTAGCTTTTTAAAAATGTAAAACCTTCTATTGAAAGATAATATACATGTAAGAAGTATATATCATATGTGTACGACTTGAATTTTCTAATTGGACACACATGTAATAACTATGTAGATCAAGAAACAGAATAGTACCAGCCCCTGGAAGCCTCCTTTTGCACACCTTCAGCTATTATTCCTCTAGGGTGGAATTTCTCAATCCAGGAACTAGCAATATTTTGGACTGGACAATTTTTTTTTTGCTATAGGGGGCTTTCTTGTGCATTGTTGGATGTTTAGCAGCTTTTGTGACTTCTACTCACTAGCTGCCAGTAGCAGCCCTATTAGTATGACAACCAAAAATCTCTCTGTAGATATTGCTAAATATTCCCTTGGTATACAATTGTGATCAGTTGAGAACCACTGCCTCTAGGGTAACCATTATTATGATTTTTTAAAGCAGAGATTAATTTAGCCTGTTTATATATTTTATACAAATGAACTCATACACTATACTCTTTCATATGGCTTCATTCTCTTATTATTATATTTATGACATTCACCTATTATTTTGTGTGTAGTCATAGATTGATCATTCTCATTGCTGTATAGTACTCCATTGTATAACTATACCACAATTTATTTATTCATTCAACTATTGAAGGCCAGTTTGGTAATTGCCAGTTTTTTACTAATACATACTTTTAAAAATCATTTGTTTTATTTTACTTTATTTATTTTATTTATTTATTTTTTTTGAGTTGGAGTCTCACTGTCGCCCAGACTGGAGTGCAGTGGCCACTCCCGGCCACTGCAGCCTCAACCTGCTGGGCTCCGGCGATCCTTCCGCCTCAGCCTTCCAAGTAGCTGGAACTACAGGCATGCACTACCACGCCCGGCTAATTTTTTGATTTATCGTAGAGATGAGGTCTCGCCAAGTTGTCCAGGCAGGTCTCGAACCCCCGGGCTCAGGCAATCCACTCACCTCAGCCTCCCGAAGCGCGGGATTACAGGCTGAGCCACCGAACCCGGCTCATTTATTTGTTTTCATAGCTAATATCCAAAACTACATACCTTACTTATAAAAATTCTGGGGGGATTAAGGCATTTAAATTTTGGAAATTGTGTTAATCTGGAACAAATTGCATGCTAGACATTATAAGTAAATTTTTTTTATAGTAGTGTCACAAGAAACACACTATGAGGCCACTGACTCTAAGTTGGAGGGGGAAGAAAAGAGGAATTCAAGTTAAGTGCTGCCAATATTTATTAAACACCCATGACTGCCAGACACTGTTTGTGGCTCTGGAAATGTGAGAATAAGTAAATTCTGCACCTTAAGGAAGTTTTCATTTCTCTTCTTTCAACTGCTGGTCGTTTTCTCTCCTGTGCTGACATAATCTGATGGTACCTCCTGCTTTAGAAAGTTGCCTCTGATCAGAAGACCAGGGCAGGTCTTCTACCCCAGAGAGGGTGTGAGATAGGCAACTAGAGCTGCACCTGCTCTAAGTATTTGTCAAGAAGGATAAAAGTAGGAGTCCTAGACTTATAGCTCATCTCACCAGGGTAAGGAAATAGGAAAAGGTTTAGAGTAGATACCTTGGCTAGAATGGGCAAGGTACAAGCTATAGGGGAAAATGTGCCTTGTCCCCCAGAGACCCTAATTGCAGGAGATACTGAAGGGGATATGGAAAGAAAGATAACAGACAGAGCCCCCAGGAAACCCAGCTAACAGAGAGGACTGAAATGCTTAATGACGCACCTCAGATCTTTATAACTAAGTCTGAAAACTTCGTTTGCATTCATAACACACATCCTACTAGGCAAAGGAGAATATGAGTCTAGAGAAAGGATGGCTCCTCTGAGCTTTGTTTGCTTAAATAGGTGAATTTGGTCTTTAGTAGGTATCAAGCAAATTGTGTGGCTGCCCTTTTACAAGAAGAGTTTCATTTTCAGTATTCTATAAAGCATCTTTGCCTCTTATCTTTGCTGCTCAAATGTTTCATTAACTACAACTCAGTACAATGGAAAACAAAGGCCAATGGAACTGGTATTCACCTTCTTATTCATCATTCTAAAGCTTCTGAGACTTTTACTTCTCTTCCTCAATGTACACCTGTTCATTATTACTACATACTCTCTAAACTCTGAACTATTTAATTAATTTACCAAATGATTATGTTGTGAGTTTTTTGGGATTAACCTTTTGATTCAGAGTGCATTATAATTATCAACCTATAAATAATAAAACATAATAGAGAATTGCAATTCTACACAAGAAGTTTTCTACATTTTTTCTTAAGTAAATCAATAGAAATTAGAGGAATATTTTAACTTTCTATTACCATGTATATATTCATTATTTAATAGATCATTGCATAAAATTAGACCTTAGTTCCAAGAAAATTTTTTAGGATATTTGTAAAAATGATATTTCAACTACTTTACTAGACAATCCTTGAATACGCATACATATATACATACATACAGCACCTGAACTAATTCATTAGAAAAGCAATAGGCAAAGAAAAACAAAACAAAACTCACAAAGCCTTTTAATGGTCTTGTTCTTGTGCAGGCAGAAACAATCCCATCCTCCCCACACCTCTCTTTACTGCCAGTTAACCAATTACAGAACAATGAGACATTGAGTCACTGAATTTTAGGTTCTTAGCATTTAGAAACAAACCTTTTACTTTTGGAAAATCCTGCAAGAACACATTTTTCACCGTATTTATCCATCACATGCTAAAATAACCCAGAACAAATGCACAAGACTTTCAATTGAACTACTTGTGCCTTCCCATTAATCTGTCTCAAAAATCTTTCACTGCAAAGAAATTGTAACAGGTTATCACATGAGAGCAGAAGTGTTTTTCTTACTAAAATTCTTGCTTACTTATCTGTGAATCCCAAAACTGTAAATTATCATGTTAATGGGTATGCTTATTGATTAGAGAAAACTTGTGCATTTTTTATAAAGCCAAATGTAAATATATGTTCTTTAAAAATTATCTGTACATGTCTATGCACATCTTTGTGTATGTACATTTAGCAGTACACCTCTGTCCATCTAGTATGTGTATGTGTACGTGTATGTATTTATATAGATAGATACACACATATATACTCACACACAGTGTGTATAGCACATTATGTATACACATACATTCATGTATACACACATAACTGTGATAGTTAATTTTATGTGCCAACTTGACTGAGCCACAGGATGCCCAAACATTTGGTTAAACATTATTCTGGGTTTTCTGTGAGGGTGTTTTTGGATGACATTAACACTTGAATCAGTAGACTGAGTAAAGTGGATTACCCTCCTTAGTGTGAGTAGACCTCATCTAATCAACTGAAGGCCCAAGTAAGACAAACGAGTTGATCCTCCCCTGAGTAAGAGACAATTCTTTCTGCCTGATGGCTTTTGAAGTAGGACATCAGCTTTTTTCCTGCCTTGGGACTTGAACTGAAATATAAGCTCTCCCTGTGTCTTAAGCCTACTGGCCTTCGGCCTGGAACTGTACCACCTGCTCTCTTGGTTCTCGGGCCTTCAGACTTGGACGGGAACTACACCATCAATTTTCTTGGGTCTCCATCTTGCTGACTCATCCCACTGTCCTACTCATCTCACAGTCTAATGAGCCAATTCCTGTTGATAAATCTCTTTAAGTATGTTGTTCTGATTCTGCAGAGAATTCTGGCAAATACACATACATGTACTTAGGTATAGTACTAAGTGATGGTTAACAGTACAGCCTCTGCAGCCAGTCTGCTTAGGTTTAAATCCTAGACCCATACAGTAACAAAGGCAAGTTACTTGCCATTGAGTGCCTCAGATTCTTCATCCTAAAATGTGAATAACATTTGTATCTATTTTATAGGGTTATTATAAGGGTTAAATGTCATAAGGTTAAATGAGCTCTACACAAAGCTCAAAAAAAATCTGGCCCGTGGTAATGGTCACATCAATCTCTGCTTGTAATTAATCTGAGTGTTTGTGTATATAGCACAGGCGTAAATAATTACCCTCTCTTATATCTCTATTACACACTTTTGGATTTTTTGGGTACTCAATTTTTCTTAATGTGGGAAATATGTATATACTTAAAGATGGCCAGAAAATTACCCACTCTATTTAACCTGATGGGTTAAGTAAATTTAACTTTTGACTTTTGCCTCATATATTTTATATTCAAAACTCCTGAAATCTTTTCATTCATTCTTTTCTTGAATCTCTCTAAATTTTCCACATCGTGAGAGCTGTAAACTCCAAGGTGTTCTAATTGGAATGTGAGCACATGGTCAACTGTGAAGACCTCTATAAGGCTCTGAGTTCTTTAAAGGCTGAGATTAGCCCACATACCTGGGTCTCAACCCCAAATGCCTTTTATTAGGCTTTTCCCAGAATGTGTGCTCTTTCAGTACTACTCTGGTGCTTGCATCCAAGGATTAAAGGCCAGTGGTTTGCTCCCTGGCAGCACATTAAAATCACCAGGAACACTTTTAAGAAATAGTAAAGCCTAAGTTCATTCAAAGCAATTAAATTAGAATCTCTGGGGTTATGATTGGACACTGCTATTTCTTGAAAGCATCCGTGTGAGTCTGAAGTGTAGACAGGGTTACAACTAGTGCCAGATAGAGAAGACACATAGTCAACTGTGACTTGACCGTCAAATGTTGAGGAATGTCATCTGAATTAAAACCCTACTCCAGGTGTCCGTATCATGACCCAGCTGCAGGAGAGGAGCCCTAAACATGGGAAGCAATATCTCCCCAGCTCTTTCTCAGAGGTCAGTAGACAGCTTCTTGGCACTATACTCCCTGACTTGTCACCAAATAGCTCCATGAAATAGCATCTGCACAGTGAGGCTGAAGATTGTGATTTAGAGAAACTGCACTTAAACTTGACTTCTGTTGCTGCACATATGATGGAAGATATTCATGTACATGACACTGTCGTGCTGATACTCCAGTGAGGCTAAATTTTCAGCCGTAATTGTATTTAAGGAAGCATTTTAAAATGTGAGTTAGTGACAGTGACATTATAGGAAATGTCAATTTGGGCTTTAATTAAACAAAGTAATAATTTGCAAACATAGGTAATTTAATGTTCATTTACTCAGCAAATATTTACTGAATGTCTACTCTCTTGAGGCACTGTTTTAGGTGCTAGCAGGCAGTAGTTAAAATAAAAAGACAAATTTCTTGCTATTGTAGAAATTACATTTTAGGGTAATTAATTTTAGTGAGGAAACAGACAATAAATAAACACACAAATAAACAAATTTGCATGCATGGGGGTGGCAAATTATGGGTAAATGTCATAAAGAAAAGAAAAGAAGGAAAAGATGAGAAAGTCAGGAAAGACCTCTCGAGGAGTGTCTCTCTTAAATGGAGAGAAAATTGAAGGAAATAAGAAAGCAAGCCATCTGGATATCAGGGGAAAGTGTGGTCCAAGCAATTGCAAAGACCCAGGGAAAGCCCGCTGTGTGTGTTCGAAGATCATCAAGTGGGCCAAAGTGACTAGGATGGGAAAGGAAAGGGGAGAGTGGTAGAAGGTGAGTCGGAGCAAGAGTGAGGGGTCCAAGAGTCAGTAGAGTCTTGCAGACCTCTGTGAGGTCTCTGGATTTAACTCTCAGTGCAGTGGGAAGCCATCAAAGGGCTTTGGACTAAAAAATGCTCAAACTAACTCTGTAAAAGAATGGCTCATACTTGGCGAGACCTCATCTCTACAATAAATAAAAAAAATTAGCCGGGCGTGGTAGCGCGCGCCTGTAGTTCCAGCTACTTGGAAAGCTGAGGCGGAAGGATTGCCGGAGCCCAGGAGGTCGAGGTTGCGGTGACCGGGAGCAGCCACTGCACTCCAGTATAGGTGACGGAATGAGACTCCAACTCAAAAAAAAAAGAATGGCTAGGGCTGCTGTGTAGCGTCCACGCTATCACAGAGGGATGAAATAGGAAGCAGGAAGACCTGTCAGATAGCTATGACAGCAGCCCAAACAAGGTGTTGGTGACCTGCACAGAGCTACGGCAGAGGAGGTAGAGAAAAGTAGCAATAATTTAGATATATTTTAGAAGTA